>JABASI010000005.1:0-98217 GCA_019776505.1 Tomocerus nigrus | reverse complement strand
GAGAGAGAGAGGAAATATTCAACTCATTGTCTTGTCAAGTCAAATGAGTAATATGAGACAGATCAGAGAATTATCTATCTTTATAATGTTAGAAGTGTATTATTGAGAGGAAGACACAGTGAGTTGTGAAGAAAGGAGTAATTTATAGAGTTAACCATTAGTTACTAAAGCAAGCCGCACTATATTTTCCTCTATTTATAACCTTCAACTTATCGCAGATGGAATAGTCTCCTATCTACATTATCATCTCAGTCTGAAAAGTACCTGTCTAGCGTCAGACGCACCAACTCTCTTCTCAATTCTCTCTCTCCTATATAAATACACATAGAGAAAGATAGTGTGAGAAATTCATGAGGGTCGGCTGCATTTCATTGGCTTGGATTAGCTAAAGACTAAGTAGTCTGGTGGTGGTGGTAGTCTCTCTTCTAATGTACGACTCTTCTTCTTCTGCCTAGTCGAATACAACATCTCTCTATCTCTCGATTGCCGATTGTAAGATCTACTAAATATACACGATTCCATTTGTGAGTGAGAGTAGTCTTAACTCGGATTGCTTCGTCGGGGCGATCATAAATTCTCTAATAGCTCTTATCTACAATAACCCTACACCTGGACTTACAATAAACGCAGCACAACTTTGAAACTCAATGAGAGAGATTATTGTCACTAAGGAAAACTTTGGCTCCACCAACTCCTGCATCCCTCTTCAGAAGACTACTCTTCTTTACAGTGTTTTATGTACAGGCAGCTATCATCCTCTATTATTATCACAGCATCTATATCCTCCACTATACTTCCTTATGCTATCCTGACATTTTCCTATCCTCTGGTGTGCACTAATTCTTGGCTAATCTCTTTTTACACATTTGAATTGGATTTAAAATTAGAGCCTCCACATTTTCGCTATCAACATGTTTTTCGTCAGTCAAACGCAATAGAGAATTTCAGGGAAAACAATGCTGTTATTTTTAGAAATGTATACAGAAAATTTAAGATAATTTTCTTTGCTCTAGTGGTTAAGACTACTTATTGAGTTGAAGATTAAAATATAAATGCTGATTGAATAGAATGCGGAGGCGTAGATAAAGAAGCCGAAAAATGGGACTCTCTCTCTAAAGAGAAGATAAATAGAGAAGGAAAAGAGAAACAGAGGTTTGTTATTTCTGTAAGTTAAATATGTTAAAGTGATGTTATAATGGAGAAAGGTTTATACAGAAAAAGGTAACGTGAACTGTGCTCTATTGGGTTGGATAAAAGTGAAACATAAGCTCTTGCATCGTTTGGTTTCTTTCGATTGGCTACTATATAGTGGCAGAGTGGAGTTAGCAATGAACCACGAGGAAAAGGTAAACAAACAAGAATGAACTGATTCTTTCTCTGTTGATGGGAAAAGGAAGGATTTGCAACAGTTGGGCAAGAGAGAGAGAGAGAGAGAGAGGAGCGATACTTTCATTTCAGTTCACTACTACTGTGCCGCTCTAGTCTCAACTACCCGCTTTCCTTTCTCTAAGCCATATTCGCAATTCAATCCTTTATATTATGCATAGCACGTATATAGTAAGTAGTAGTAGAGTGTGGATATTTTGGGGCGTCCAATCCAAAGAGGAACCAGAAGAGTGCGAATAATGGGAGAAAAAGGAAAGCGTATGTAGCTCTTGCAATCTACTTTCTGCTTAAATATAAAGTAGGTACTTAAGTATTCTATAGGTATTTTTACATGTGGCTTATTGTTGCATAGACTCTCTCACTCTCTCCTTGCTTTAATACTGTGACAGTAGTAGGAAGGAGTGGTGGAGACTAGTAGTCTCTCTTTCTATGTTAATATTACAGTAGTGTTTATGTACACAAGTGCACTAACGATAAGTGCATTCCTTCATCCGGATGAAAGTCTACGGAAGAAATATTTTCCTACCTCTACACACAAATAGTAGACGACTGACTACTGCTGGATTTGGAATGCTCTGTATATTCCAGCTACTTCCCTTCTGCCAATTCCCTATTATTTATATGTAGCTTCACTTGTTTCCTACTGATATGATCTCCCTAGGTGTGCACACAACATCTATACAATTCATCCTCCTGACTAAAAGTGTTTTCAGAAACTCAACCGCGCCGCTTTCACCCACCCAACAACATTTCTGTTTTGTTCATTTCGCTAAGTGTGGGCTGACTGGGAATGTAAACAAACTCTTTTAAGTATTCTCTGAGAATTGCCACATGCATTAGTACACAAGTAATACAATATATACTTTAACTATTCTTCACTACGTCCAAACACTTTATTCTTAAATCTATATTTGTTGAAAATAGTACACTTCTTCTCTATTCCTTTATCTAACTGACAATTTTTAAGTTTATCCATCGATAGAAATATTTCTACTCAAAATTTATTATTTATATCCCAACAAGCATTTAGATTTTGAATTGACGTAGTCGTTGTTTGTTACGTCATTTTAATACTTCCTTGTTGTGTACAAGAAAAACAATTCGAAAGTTAAAGAACATAAATAATGAAAATAAGGGGTAAATATAAGCAACGTGGTTGTACTTCACTTTGTTGGTTTAGTTATAGAAGTAATTTACATGGATGTTGGGTTGAAAGGAAGCACTAGGTTTAAAAAAGACGTCAGTACATGTAGTGTGCATTAATTTGCTACCATTATTAAAAGTAGTGCATGGTGTACACATGGATATAGGGTAGATATATATTATATAGGCAGCATTACGCACCGTATAGGGAATGTAGGAAAAGTAAAATAAAGCTAAGGCGCTAGGAGGAAAAAGTCATGAAGCCTATCACCTCCGTTTATCACCAATCCAAAAGTGGATAGCGTATATTTGTAATATAGGTTAAAGTCTATATATGGGACATTTCTATGTAGTATGTGAGAAGAGAAAGTATATAGTAGGGAGTGTTAGAATGAGTGAAGTTGTGCCCAGGAAAACGTCTATTTGGTTAGGTTTAGTGAAAGCAAGTGCTGGAGTCGAGAGTCTGGAGTGGGAGATGTCCATCGCTTTCAGGAGCGAGGTATTTGTTGGCTCTCTCTCTCTCTCTCTCTCTCTCTCTCTCTCTCTTCATCTGCCTCAGAGCTGAGACATTAGGGAAAGGAACTAGAGTTTATCTTGTACACACACTTCCTAACTACGTTACCAATTCATGCATCCACCTACCTACCTACCTACTGTGCCCTATATTATATGTACTTATATAGTTGGAGGGTAGATTCTATTAAAACAGTTAGTGTAAGCACACATGCACTCTCCTCCTGTGTATAATGGACGTGTGTGTGCATGCTAGACATCCCCTTCAATATGTGCACCTATTTATCCCGCTATATCACCCTCCTGCATTATACAGAGGCAGACAGAGTATGTTTGGAGTGCCAGAGTGCATAGACATTATAGGAGGACAGGGAAGAAGTAGTGAGGAGTAGACGAGCTAGTTTCGAATGTCAGTTTATCTCTGTCTTAGTTCTCACTCAGCTTCGACTTTCCTTTTCATCCTGGACCAAGTGAAAGGGAAGGAAAGGTTTGGAACGAATAACGGAACGGCAGAGTGAGGGAAGCCAAACCAACCAACGACCCGTGCTCTAATTGACCTCCTTGTTATAGACATGTAGAAATCTACCGCAGGAGAGGCGAACATATGTACTTTCACAAACTACCTACCTACCTCCTCATCTCTCTCTCTCTCTATTTACTATAATATTCGACCTCATAGGATATACTCTCATAAAAGCAAAAAATATACTTTCACTTACATAGCTATGTCCCATTTATTACTGCGGACTAAATCCTTGTAAGAGTGGAGAGATATACCTTTTGAAAATATCCTTTCTTTTTCGTATAGAAATAATAAAAATACCTACTGATATAGCATACTTGAATATTTACTATATAATTTCTAATTTGCTATATACCTTGTCCTATTATGCAACTATAGTGTGTATTAACATACTTAAGCCAATTCAATGCCGTCTCTTTTTCGCAAACATTTTTACTCCGATCTTCTAGCTAATCTTTAGCTGGTTCAACTGCAGATAGAACATACTAGCATCTTATATAGCCAAAACCTATTCTATTTTATATGTATGTAAGTGTGTCCTATTCATTTTTCTCATTATCCGTTGCACCTTTCAACAATCTATATAATATTACGGATATAGTGTCTACTACATATTACGGATATACTGTCTATATGTGAAAAGAATTTACTTCATTTTTATGGGACATTATTAGGTAAATAGGCCTTGTAACTTTGAAAAATAATGTGATAAAAAAGGATATTGTTAATGCATTGCCTTGATCTTGTCCATCTATTCAGCCGGAGTGCACAATGCTCCCTCAACAGAAGAATGCATAATATAATGCGCAAAAATCATATCATCCTCATAATGCGTACTATTTTTAGTGTTAGTACTACATTGTTACATGATGCATACTGTAAGATTTAGTATTTAAAAGTGTGTGCACTACAAAATACGAAGTAGGGTTTTCACTTTTCACATATGGGGTACTTGGGTATGCTATAAGGGTAATAATACTATTTGCTAATAATATAGACAGTATAGTGTAATGATTTTCTACTTTCTTATGTAAAGCCATGGAAGGTAAACAAGGGCAAAGCTTATAGCTGCACAAGGAAAAGGAGTGAGCTCGTCGAAAAATAAATGTCGTGAAAAATTCTCTTGTCGCCCTCCATTCAGATAACCCATCATCACTTGTCAACAAGTTTATTGCTGTGAGCTTAGCAGGAAAACTACTTGAGATCTTTTCAGTGGTTTATATTGCAAGCTGACTAGGGGAGGCTGTTTGTATTTATTACTCCCATTATGAGTAGTAATAATAATGTACTTTTTTCTAAATGTCTCGCTACATCTTGAAAGATAATGACAAAAATAATGTTCTCTACTTTTATTGCAGTGTTAGTGGCCATTAAGTCATTACTGTGCCATAATGAAATGAACGAATTTTAAAGCTTAATAATGTCTACCTTCAGTACGTATAGAGTACATTTCGACCCCCATATGGCAATTTATGTAATACTGGAAGTAAAGAAATGGGTCGAGTACGAAAAATATTAATAACATGTTGGTTACGTTGTACTTGTAGGGAATACATTATAGACACTTGTAAAGGGGCTTAAAAATGAATCTGTGTGATTAGCCCGAAGTATTTCACTTGAAATTGATGAAAAAAAGTTACATAATTGCTTTTTATTAAATATCAAATATTTCTTACTTTATTACAGATTTCAAGTGCGATCCTGTCATTCATTCTCGAGGAAATTATTACTACGGGTTTAACGAACGTCCGTGCCAAGCGTAATATTAGCATCGACCAATTTATTTGCAAGTGAAAGCTACTTTCTCTCCGAATTAAGGTTTGTAAAATGCTTCTTTCTTATTGCCACTTAATAATAGTCGCTGCAGTGCATTCCAAACTCCAAGGAGAAATTTTGGTTGATCAAATTAAATTTGTATATATAAGATCATTAGATGACATATTGTAGCGTTTCCTGCTTTTTCAAAATAGTATTACTTTTGTTAATAATGCAATTCAATTAAAACATTGCAGAATTTAAAAAAATAAAGCAATACGTATTTGAGTGGATAAAGCTGTGGAAATTCTGTAAGAAAAGGATTTGTAAGCATGCGTTTTCTCTAATAGCAGGTAGCATGCATAATATGTATGTATGTATATAGAGTAGGTAATCCGGAATGTATTTAGCATATTCTGCTAGTAAAGGCAGTAGAGCATACTATGGTTAGTCATAAATGTGTAAAACGAAGTCTTTAAGAATGTACATATGTGAAAAGGAAGATTAAACGAAAAAGGATAAGAGAGGAAGAGGAGCAACCTGCTAGTTTGTTCTGCTAAGTTATATAAGTGTAGTGAATTCGTAGGACACTACTACATCTGTGTTCCTTTTATTAGTAAACTGCATAGAGAGACTTAGATACGTATGTATGTGTATAGGTAGGTAGTAGGTTCCAGGCCAAGGCTGGTTGGGTTCATGCACCTCTCTGGAGTGTGGTTCGAAAAGTAGACTTGAGCAGAGCTTAAAGTTTGCATTTGTAATAGGAAAAGAGAGGAAATGTGTAAAATGCACGTAAGTTACTAAGAGTACATATATATTATAGATATTACTATATATAAGTTATAGTATAGGATGTAATGTGTAGAAGTAGTATATATATTTAATGCATAAATAGAGATTGTTAGATAGAGAGTTCAGTTCTTCTTGTCTATCTGTGTGTGAGTGAGCTGAACGTCACTTTTGATTCCCTGCAGCCAGAGAAGAGGAATTTAGGTCTCTCCTCTGATGAATATAGTTATCCATGATATGTCTACGGCCACATATGAAGTGTGCTTTTGCGGCACTACTGCTGCTCTACGCAGACAGACACTCACTACACGTACAGAATGCTACAGAGAATCGGATCTTGTGTGATATATGTATCTGGCTGTGTGTGTAATATGAACTACTTGTTCTATAGCTTATCGTTAGCAAGGCTTAAATTTAGTTTGAGTTGAATTGGGTTGGATTGGATTGGATTCAACTTGGATTGGGATCTTTAGAGATGGAATATCTACTCTCTAATATCTATTACTCACTCCATAATCCTATAGGAAGGGAAGAAAAGTAAAATCCTTCTCTTTCTTACCAAATATAGTTCATGTAGCTACTACTCTCTTATTCTGTTATGCTTTAGTTAAAGCATTCAACTCTTTTTCGTCAAATCTCAAATGCTCCTCCAACGACAATTTGTATAGTATACTTTATATATGTAGATATATATAATGTCAACTGTGCTACATATATTTACTATCCCATCATCTTCATTTTCTTTCACCGTACACTGGTAATGTGCGAAAAAGTAGAGCGAGATACAGAAATTTGTATAGCTATCCTAGGATGTGACAGTGAATGCGTTCAGTCAGTTTAAAAGCGAGATACACTAACAGATACTGTTAGATGTCGGAATTACTAGAGACATACAACCTACACACACACATATAGCACTCACTTCCTTCCTAAATCTACACATATATAACAAAGATTTCACTCTCTACCAGATACACTTTCATTATCACATGCTGTGACAATTTATACATGTCAGACTAGTTTGCCCTCGTTATGTTCTCTTGATTGCGTTGGATTGCATTGACTTGGATAGACTCTCTCTCTCTCATCTTATGCTAAATCCCTACTCTACACTTATATTATAACTACAAAGGTATTTATATCTCTACACGTGCAAGAATATCTAACATGGGGTAGTTAGTTAGTCTATCTTGTCGATACTTTCTTCTCGTCATATTGACAGAAACTTGCCTTTAGCTAAATACATTTTTCAACTATAGCAAAATATTAAATTATTTATTTACATGCTTTCACATTTCACTTCCACCTTATTTTAATGTACATGAAACAATTTATTGAAATTACTATTAGTTAACAAGTTAATGTTCACAGCGCAAATTAATTGTAAATGTTTTAGAAATTGTATTCCATTAAAATTACAAAAATATTCAATGAAAAAGTTGTGAGGCTGTTTTGAAAGATTTTTCTGCGTTCTAAACTGTTTGAATGGCCATTAAGAAGATTGTTAGCCATTTTCTCTTACTTTCATCATTTAATGTGAAGAAGAAGTAAATATTGAAAGAATTATTTTAGTCTGTTGCATTTTGTGTAGTGAGGTAGGTTTTCTGCTGCTATTATGTCCTTGATAAAGTGAAAACAAGTTGAAAATAAAAAAGTGCATCAGATAGGAAAGACTTTCTTTTTGCTAAAGGAGATTGAAAAAGTTGTACAGTGAAGATGTAAGAAGAAGGAGGAAGGAAAGGTAGAGAGAAGGAGTTGGGGGTTCAAGGTAAAATAAAATAAAGGAAGAGAAACATGTGAAAAGACTTGACAGGGAAAGGTAGAGCAAGAGGAAAGTAAAGTTGAAGTGAGTGAGCTAACTAATGGTAAGTATAGTAAAAGGAAAAATCCCTTGCGTTTCTTGTAGATGAGGGTTAGTGCTAAAAAGAAAAGAGAGAAATGAATGATAGACATTTCCTTTTCCTATTTCTCTTCCTTTTCTAGCTTGACCAGGTTTCCTGACTTGAAAAACTTTGCTCAACTCCAGAGAAAGTGAAAGGGGCGAGAAAAGAGTGGAAAAGTCAACTTTAGGAACTGTGCGTTTAGTTGGAGCTTCGCCTTGAAAAGGTTAACTTGAATGAATGTCTGTGGAGATAAAAGAGGCTACCTGTGTATAACTTAAGTGTGATTCTTACAAATTTCAAAAGCCCTGCAAGGAAACAGCTGCACTAATAGCACTGAGCCCTGTCTCCCTCTTCCTCGCCTTCACTTTCCACAATCCCACTCAAAATAAAGAGAAAGTAAAGAAAAGTGAAAACTATAGGATCCTCCTATTACATCAGACATAATAATAAACGGACAAGCTTTTTATTTACTATTTACCTATAGCAGTAGGTAGACTACTTAGTTTTTCATAGAAACAACTTACTACTTACTATTGACTAGAAAAGTATGTTCGAGTTATTTTTCCAATATCATTTCTATGCACCTAGCAGATAAGTCTGGAAAACAAAAGAATCTTCCAGCTATAGAGTAGTGTTTCAAGATAAACTAAAGGATGAGTTAAGTGGAAAAGCAAAGAGTGTAGAAGTAGAAAAGAAGCGAGGATTGAACTGCAGTCTTCCTAGTAAATACTTTGTAATGCTACATTGTGTATAGCTACTACACGTTAATCCTGTACACACTGAGAACATCTTAAGTATCAAATGCGAGGAAACTCAAGCTCCTTGCCCGATCCTCTTATTTTTCACATCTTACAACAACCACTTACAAATATCCAGAAGGAAAACTACAAAAATAAGTACTTTTCGTGGTTTCCTCCTCGATTTTCCGTCCAGACATGCTCCATTCACGCAAAATCACCCACACAATAAAAACTAAGGAACGAACTGCCCTTTATCAACTTGGTGACATTTAAAACTGTGAATTATTTTAAGAGTACAATCCTTGGATTAATTCAAACTTTTAAAACAACTAATGAAAAAATACATTTTCAAGCTCTTATCTGCTGTGACGTTATATAAAATTGTGTTTTGTGGAATATATCAACGCAATCAAATGAACTTTTCAAAATGTTGTAGGTTGTAGTAAACTTTTGAAGTAATGTGCCCCTAGGCTCTTTAACCTTTTACTAATAACAGGTATTATATTATTGTAACTGAGTAGAAAAGAAAAGAAGAATTGGGATTTAGTAAACAGGAACATAGGCACTTTACCTTGAACATTGAACAATGTGTACAGGATCAAATTGTGTATTTCTGCATGCTACTTCGGTAAACAAAACAAAAGAGCAGAATTGTGAAGATAAGTTGAATGTAATAGAAAACTCGACTCAAGTGCGTTTTCATGCCCTTGCTACGTTTCGAATCTATATTACATTCTCTTGACAAACACAAGCAACCTAACCTAACAAACAGGTGTTTCCATTTCGAAATCTGGAATGCATTTGATTAAAATTTCATTTGTGTTTGTTTCCTCCTTTCCCTTCCACAATTCTTATTGAGTTTCACTCAACGTCAACGACGAAAACAGGTGAAAGTTTCCAACAACTTCCCACGCATTGTTCTATTTTTTTTAGAATAAACAAACATAAGAAATTCTACTTTACGCCATCATATTTGTCGACAATTTTCAGAAATTATTTATTGTTACTATACCTTATGTAGGTTTCGTTTTCTCGACAGTTAATAATTTAGTCCATTTCATCAGAAAATTATTAATAGGTACCCTGCCTAAATGTTCTATCCTGTCAGTATGTATTTTTTGAATAATATTAGTGTATCGAATGATAAAATTCCGGAATATTGTAATGTATCTGCAAAATTGAATGCATAACGTAGTCTTATTGGAGACAGAGTGTGTAAAAATAGTCAAAAATGAAGGTGAGTTGTGTAGTAAACGGATTTTTGGAGGAATCTGTTTAGTTTTTACATTTGTATTGGTTTATTTCTGTTGGGGTGGGAGAAAGGTAGTTTTAGATGATTGTTGTGAGACGATTGAAAGAGAGAGAGAGAATGGAAAAGAATAAAAGGGAAAAGGTGTGAGGGAGAAGAGGAAATAAAAATGCCGGCTGTGATTTAGCCTTATGGCAGTTCCTTTATCTTGGTTTGGAAGTCGAATTGAGTGGAATCTGGATTTTGCCGATCCTCGTCATAACTAGTTCATTCTAGAGCGTGGAAAGAAGTCAAAATTTAATTATAGGCGATGTGGCTGTGTAAGTGTTCGTTGCATGGCTCTTCTGGTCTGACTGTGCGGATGCTCTAGGCTCTCTCTCTCTCCGTTCCTCTTTACCTATCTCTTGTGTTGAAATATTATAGCTACTATGGCCGTTGGATTGAGTCTTTGTAGGTATTATTTATTGGCATAACACAGGGAAGCACTCTTCACGCCTTCTGCCTCAATCCAACATCCAACTGAACTCAAGTCACAAAGAATTCAATGTACTATTTTCTCTCTTTTCCATTCTTTTCTACTTATGTCCTCGGATCTGTTAAGTTCTCGGGATTTAACTTTGCTCTCTCTCTCTCTCCTTCTTCTTCTATGTATTCATAGTAGTGGATTTTTCTAGTGTAAAAATAGTATACTACTATGAATCTATGTATCCTTATGTAGTAGGAGGAGGTATGTAGTTATGTAATAAGTAAATATCTGGCTTTTTATATTGCTCCTATGTTGCTAGCAGGAAAAAGAAAATCGAATCTGATCTGCTGTTGTCGTCTTGTGAGGAAAAAATGAAAAAGTATAGTTATGGAAGGTAGAGAGATGTGTTTGTCGTCTCTGATACAATACTCATGGGGTTTCCACCAAGCTTCTGCTTATAACACATCATATTAAATCCTATTACACATATGTACATTACTGCTGCTATGAACAGCTTCCCTCTCTAGTATAGTTTCACTACTGGTCTATGAGCACATACGACACAGGACAGGATCACTACTTCCAATAATATTACTTAGACCTGAACTGAAGTTGCAATATTATTATTGAGTTGTGACGAGAGTCGAGTTGACTGTTGCTGAGTTTAGCGTCTGAAAAGGTAAGGGATAAATGTATTTAGTCACTCTACTCATTTCCGTTTAGTTTCTTAGCTTTGCTCTACGCCCATAACTAAATCAACTCCGTTGTAGAGTAAGAAACGTGTTGGAAGTGCTTTGGATTGGCTAGCACCGAAGAGAAAAAACTCAAAACAGAGCATTAACAGCCCGAGATGAGTTTGACTTGACTTTGACTTGAAAGTAAATGAAGTTTCCTAGCTTCTCGCCTCTTTTATCTACACTAAAACTAGTGTAAATAGTTGTAGCTCTCCGTGTAGTTCCACTAAGATCTGGTCAGATCAGTGCTTTCTTTCTTTAATCTTATCTGACATTTAGTTCACACTGCTAAGACTCTCTGGGAAAGTAAAGCTGATCAAAAGTGATTTAAAGTTTCTAAATTCCATCGAAATATCTAAAGAGCTATGGCAAAATGTAATCTCTTTATAAAATTGCTATATACTTAAAAAAGTTACACACATTCATAGACTTGTTTTCTTGTAAACTACTAAGCATATATTATTATATCCTACTAAATAACACATAAATATTTACTATAATAATAGTAAATAGAAAGATGTAAAAAAAGTATTGCAATTTTTGAAACTTATGTTCCTGCTAGTAGTATGCGCATAAATTCGTGTCTCTATGATTATGTATAGACTGTTTTTGCATGCATATTCCAGGGCTATGAACAATAAAAGTTGGGGCAGTAGGAAAAATATGCACATCTCTTTTGAGAGCGTGTGGATATGTACTAGTTTCATATATGTATATTTGCATAAATTGATTGAAATGGAAAGGATTGGGGCCTGGAGGTAGATAATCTGGAATATAAGCTCTTCATGTCTACCACTGTGTTACAAATAGTGTTTACTGTGCTACATATTCTCTGTGTATGTCGTACTAAGCTAAACATGGAGTTTATTCAGGACCTACATACTCTTTCTCTCTATCTTCAATATCTACATGTACCTATAGCATTAGATAGAGGAGGGAGATGAGATCTGATGTATTTATATGGAAAATATTCTTTTGAGAGTAAATAGCGAAAGAGATGGTTGGAATATTTCTCAGACTCGGTCACTCTCTCTCTCTCCTCTCAGTCAGTCACTAAAGTATGTAAGTATGCAAAATAAAATAATTCAATGCTTACATAAATATGTATAATATGGGTATGTGTGTTAGTATGTGCTTGGCTGAAGCCATTAGCTCTCTTCGTCCTTATGTTATAGTCAGATACGGTAAAATGGAATAAATTCATGTTAACTCCCATCACATCCACACACTTCATAATATAATACATTCATACATGGACCAATACAAAGCAAGAAGGAAATGTTCCTCTTTTCTTCCTCGTGGATATGACATGTGCTTTTGTATTATTTGTAGTCGAGTCGAGTAGGCTTTAGTGTGTGAATTGTATTATGCATACACATTTTCTTTCATGTAATGTGATGTGAGTGCGTAGCAAAGCTTTCCCTTTCCACACCAAATCTACACACATCGATTTTCTACAATTCAACCATATTACGAATAAAGTTTTATAATATGCAATATTATTATACTAGAGCACCCTACCTTATAGAATAATTTTTCTTTTTCAGAAAACAGGGAAATGCCTACATTTGAAACGTCGATCTATACAGTTGCTCGTGAATTAAATGAAAAGTTTGTCATACTTGTATTCTCTATCACGTCCATAGAGTAAAACTCTAATTCCGAACCCAAGTTGCAATTCCTACACTCTTTCCTTTCATTTCCCTCCAATCTACTTCATCTTCAAGAATAAATGCATTAGGATATGTATAGGTAATATACAAGAAGTAGTAGAGTGGTTATGACCATATTCCTTTTCTTTCCACCGCCTTCTAACAAATTTTCTCTCTGTTTCAAAGGAAATTTCTTAAACACACCAATGAAATTCTATGTCTGACTAAATATTATAAATTGCTCTCCATTCAATCCCATCTAATTCACCCGAGTTGTCTTGATTATTCGAGCAAAGGAGCGGATGTTTTCCCATACTTTACAATACACAACTATATATAACCGCTGGAGAATAAAGGAAAAGTTGCATTTAATATGTCTCAACAGTTTTATTCTCGGCAAACAAATTTCATTTGTAAATGCTCAACCCATTTCTCTTAGGTTAGTAGTCACATTATTCATGAGGTTGAGGACTACTAGAGTCATTTTTAGAGCAAGTACGGGAAAAGCTCCTTTCTAATCATTCTATATATTTTATATAGTATTCATTTCTCAAAACTTCCTATTCATTCATAACTTTAAAATAGATATAAAAGGAACCCCTCTTATTTGATCAAGTAAAATGAGTAATGCAAAATATAATAATAACTGCAAATCTAGCGTACCTTGTTCAAACTTTATGTGATTTATGCAAATGTACCTAAAAAGATACTAGCAGAAATAAAATATATATACTATACTCTTCATATAATATCTATACCTATACCTATATAACATTCTTCTTCTAATACTCTTACTATACAATCACTACTACTGTTGCGTTTTTTCGCCTATAGATAAGTAGATATAAAGCAGTCGTGAATTTTTACGTTTTCACTTTATTTCATTTCCTTTTCTCTTAAGGGCTCAGCTATGTAACTTGACATGGCTTTTGTCGACATGAATATATTTTATGCACATTACTCCCTATTTCCCAGTTAGTACACTTCTTTCTTCTTAGTACTGGAATCCATTTGCAAATTAAGATTGAAACTCAAAAACATACTTAAAGTATAACAAAGGAAATGAAATTCTTCAAAACTATCAACTTCACTTAAACTCTATTATAAAGCACAGACAGACATGGTGGATAGTTTGGGGAAAAAATTCCTCTGAATTTACAAGAGAAGAATAAAGGAGGAAGAAGGGAGGGAGGGAAGTTAATATCATCCATTTGCCTAGAAACATATAAGAAAGAAACTGAGACGCTAATTTGAACTTGATGTATTTCCTGTAGTCATTCAGGTGAAGTATTTGGAACTCTGAATGTGAATTGGTGCATGCATAAATTCTTATTGCTTTCTCCCAGAAGGAGAGTAATATAATGAAACAACCAGCATAAGTAATACTGGCATGTCTTCATCTAAATGTAGGTATCTAGGCTCCATGTTACCGTTTTCCCTAATAAAATCCATCCGTTTCCCTTATTACTTCAGTTTTTCTGTATTTTTACATTTATACGTTTCAGAATTTGAAAAATAAATTTTTAACCTGAAATTCCACATTAAATTATAGGTAATTTAATGTGGAATTAAGATCTTTGGAATCATCTACACTATCTTAAGATAAAATAATTATTTTTCTGATAAAAAAGCTTGTAAAAGATTTCGAAGTATAAAAATATTTGTAAGTCATCTTGAATGCAATCCTTTTGATATTTGTTTGAAAAACGGATGTTGTCTTTGGCTACCTGCCTTTAAAACAAGAACCTTTAACCGAATTCGAGATTAGAAAGGGCCGAATTTGAGATTAGGAAGAAGTGTAAAGGATGGGACATATGTGACTGTGTTGATTATAGGTACTACTTAGTGAGAGTTGTGTTTGTGAGTGTTGGTTAGTTTTTCGGTGAATGTAAGTTGTGAGTGTGTGAGATGGTTGTGGTCTTCGTTTTCGTTTGTGAATGGGTTGGGATGAGTAGGAATTGGCTTTATGCAAAGAGACAGCTACAAAATGTTTTGAGTGTAGGAGGAAAGGAAAAGACAGTTCTTATTAGAGGAAGGTGTGGCAGAAATTTATGTCAAGTCTAAGTTGACTGAAGTGAAGTGCGAGTATTTGGAAGTGAAGTTACGTCTGTAACGTAAAGTAAGCTAAAGTAAAGAAGCATGAAAGATATGGCTGAGGATTAGTTGCATAGTTTGCTTAGGTTTACTCAACCTCTTACATGCCATTTTCCGGTTCATGGTGTTTGACTTGTCCTGTCTCGTCTTAACTTTTCTTCCAAATACTAACAGCTAGAAGTGGGAGAGAAAAATAAGGCTTACTTTTTCCTACTTCCCTTTAAACATAGAAAAATCTGTAGAGTCTCTTTATGACGAAACAGCACAGTTTGTTGGATTTTTTCGGGGAAAATGTATTTTTCACTTTATGGATAGTGCCATCAGGAAGCTGTACTATTATGTCACGAAGGATAAAAATGAAAGGACAGAAATGTAAGAAGATTCTAGATAGAATCTAGTTAAATTTTCTAAAAAGCTTCTCTAGTTTATGTATTTAAGTTATCTTTTCAGAGTAAGTAAAGTAGGTAGCTACCTACTACTACTCCTACGTACATCCTCCTATTCTCTTTCTCCATTCTAACGAAAACGAAATCATTAAGCATTATGTATTCCTACTACAAGTTTCGTTATAGTCTGAAAAAAAGTCGCTGTCGGAGTATTATTACGGAAATGTCAGTGCTATTATACAGTGTTCGTGTTCACTTACTTACCATTAGCATTTCTCAAGGCAGGCAGTCAGTTTGAAAAGAGAGAGAAGACCAGGAGCAATATCATAAACTAAGGAATACAGTAGAAAGAATGGCTAGTCATCGAATAGAGTGTGAATGTATTCTTTTCTTAGTTTCTACGTTAAGTATCTGATGTCGTAGAAAAGCTAAGATCCGTTTGTTTGCTTAGCTTTTCCTATGCTCTTATAATATAACCTTAGCTTACCTAATGCACAGAAGAAGAAGAAGAAGAGGCAGGTGAGTCAAGATCATGTACGTGGTGCATGTTTTTCCCTTTATCTTCAATATAGTAAGCATAAGAAGAAATCTTCACCGTATAGTTAAGGAGAGAGAGAGTTTACTTATCCTCCTTCGTTTCGTGGGCTATGAACATTTGAAATGAGATGAACTAATGTAAAGTAAACTGAAGGAAAGGAGAAGTGAAGCCAAGTAGGAGGATTGGATTCGAGAGGCATATATTTCTTGCCTATATGTCTTTAACTAGTAACACTGCACACTAATACTAGAAAACTCTTCCTCTGGCTTTGCATATTGCATTAGTGCTCATTATACAGATACAAGACAAGAAAAGACTATCTCTCTCTCTACTACTACTCTACGCATTACTACTCTCCGACTTACTTACATATAAGCAAATGTGTGTAATGTGTAAGACTAACCCTTCGGATTTTCCTCAACACTCATCCTCATCTTCAGACTCATCCAAATGCCAGCCAAGGCAAGGAGCGAGTGGGAAGTAGTGCAATGTAACAGTCCCCAGTAATGTAATACACTAAGTAAATTCAATGGGAGTAACTTAACTAAAGGGAAACTAAATTTAGGACCCCTTCTGTGTAAATGTTCCGTTGGATCGAAGATCACAAGACTATGAACACCACTTACATACTTACCTCTCTCTCTCTCTCTCTCTCTCTTTTCCCGTACTATGTACAATTCTCATCCATGTATATTCTTACACACATTCTACTAGATATCTGCTCTATACTATTTATCTACGTACTCTCTTCTTGCACTTTTCTCACTCTCAATCCGCTGGATTGCATCTTCAAAACTTAACACAACTAAACCATTCTGAAAAATATCGTAAGCGAACCGAAGGATCTTTAGTTCACTTTTAGTTCCGTTCTCTGATCAACGTTCGGATTGCAACCCTTCAGTCAACGCTGTTCTCAACATCTTCTTAGTTTCACTTCTCCAGCATCACTTAACTTATCGTCCTGTCTTTTACAGTTGTTCCTTTGGACTAGCGTTTTTTACTACGCACAATAATTCTATATATTCTCATCATTATCTACAAGAATTAATGATGAATACAAATATTTTCTGCTATTGTTAATTATTTTTCGAAGATTCAAATGATACAAAATATTTCTTTATTGTAATCAATAGCTTAGTATCTAGTTCAATGTGCTAATCTGGAAGATGAAATGTTTTATAGCAATGTGCATAATGATGCAGTGTAATGATGTAGAAAAAGTGTAGTGGGACAATAGGTAAATTTTGATCGTCTGTTCCAGGAGTGACAATCCACTTGTGTTAATTTTTGTGAAAGGGAATTCTCATCGGCACAACATAAACCATCAACTAATGGGAAAATGTGTTGTAGTATTCTTTCTTTATCTCCTTGTGAATAGTTCAAGTGTTTGGTTGTCAGTTTTGTGTGTGTAAATGTGTTGTATGGTGTGCATACATAGTACGACTCCTTTTTCCTCGTTCAACTCATAAGTTGAGGAGATTTGGGAGTCTTCTTCTCCACTTCTGCACAGTGCACGAGGAAATCTCTATTTTGCAAAGTAAATTGAATCGGCAAAGTTTGGAATAGAATAGCCGGACTCAAGTGAGTATAGTATACTGAGACATTCTATGTTCTATAAAATAGTCTTATGTGTGTTATTTTAGTATTAGAGTATTAGAGTTAGTAGTAGTAGTGCGTGTGTGTGGATGAATACTTACTATTGCAAATGTTATATAGAAAATGAAAGTCAAGTTAGAGAAATAAGTTGGTAGTAGTATTGTGTGAGGGGAAAGGGAAATAGGTAGTGTATTATGTCGCGACAAAGGTTCAGTGTATTCTATAGATTCCTCCCTATTACCTACAGTAGGTACTAAACAGAAGGAATTACAAAGGATTGAGTGGATTGGTTTGGATTCGACTCAACTGGATTGAATTGGATTAGATTGAAGTGAGTATGAGTAAGTGGCATACAAAAACTATTAAATTTGCTGGAATGATGGCGATAGAGATGAATAGAATGGAGATGTAAATTCTCACCGACTACAAATACTTAGTTTCTACATTTTGGAAAGCCAGAGAAGGCACACACTCCACTAGATTACCAACTTTTCGCACAGAGAAAGCATCAAAATGGAATCATATAAGTAAAAGCCAAAATATACTTTGGATTTCTACAAACCATCTACAAAGCTACTAGATAAATTTATATTGTGGTATTACATCAAAGAAAAGTGCATAATCTTCCTGCAACTTGCATATATTAAAGTAAAATATCAAATATTCTTCTGATAAAACAAATGCATTCAAGGTTCATCGAGAAATTATTAATTTATCCATGTGATATAATATTCATCATCTTAAAAGTGATAAGTAAAATACGTGGTGCGCAATTCGGCGGATCGTTTATATTTTCCTTTTTATACCAGAACAGAAAGTTTCGTTGATAGGTTAGCTTCCTCTTGTCATCAGCCCAAGTGATCTGACAGAATTTGTAATAATAATAATCGCTATGCTCCCAAAGAGATATCATAATGTTAGCATCCACTAGACAGTTTGACTAGAAAATTGAACGTGATGCTTTAGTGGAGCATCTTTGGTGGATTTTACTAGTGGCATAGTTTCAGAGTTTCATTGCTTATTTTACATTAGATTAGATCTACTTTCCATAGTGGTTACTTTATAGCTATGACTATGTATAGGCATGTATGTATGTAGTAATCGTAGTAGTACAGAGAGAGAGAGAGAGAGAGAGAACTAAAATGCAATTCAAGGGAGCATACAATTACCATAACGAATAAGGAATAATATTGGAGAGGAGGCAGAGCGGGCGTCATGCAACTATTTGATATGAAAAGAGAGGATGCTTTTAAATTCTAAACTGAGCTGATGTTGGTAGAATAGAGAATGAATCTCCTTTTCCTTCCTTCCTATCATCCTAATTCCAATTCCAAACGGATTCTAAACCCAGAGCTCAACTCAGCTCATAATTTTAATTTACTAGATCGATTTATCTACTCTTAAGAATTTTCCTCGTTGCGTTCATCGCTGCGTTGCGTTGAGTTGAGGTGAATGGAATATTTATGATTGTAGGAGGAGGAGGAATAAGAGGAATTGTATATAATGTAGCACACTCTCCTATAATATATAAAGCTTATTACCATAATAAAGCTATGATAAGTATATAAGCATTGAAAATTAGTCTTTTCCTCCTATCTTAGCATAGCACAACTGTAGATTCTTTTACAAAGCTTCTATAGTTAATTTAACTATTAAGACTTAGGTATAGAGAGACTATATAGTAATAAGAAATTATATGAAGTATAAGATACCTACTTCATATAGTGTCATATATAGAGGATTGAGTAAAGTAGGTAGGTAGTAAGCTAAGCTCCAGTAATGGTGCCTAACTCAAATTTACTTTTGTCAAATCCAATTAAAGCGACAGTCTTAATGTAATAACTGCCATTACGAGCACATACATACATAAAGATAAGTATAAGGGCTATTTACTTAGGTATAGCAGGAGCTAATGCATCAAATCTAATAAGCTTTAACTATCACTAGCGGATTTATATGAGGAAAGTTGGTTTGAGGAGGAGGAGAAAGAAGAGGTGAATATAAATCGACAGAAGTAGATACAGAAGATATATGATGTGAGATTGCCTTAATAAGAAAGAGGACAAATTGCCTCATCCTCTATCTCGCTCTCTCTTCATAACTTCTACCTGGTGGATTCCTTAGCTATAGATAGATAGGAGGCTCTAACTATAATAATAATAATATTATCATATCTATCCACATCACACCGCCACATGTGTAGTGCACTGGTGCATTGAAATGAGTTCAGAATTAGTTTCCGCACCTAAACTTCTGACTTCCCTTCCCTCCTTCCTTGTTCAGAATTACCTTTTGCCTAACTTTGTTAAATAACCATTGCATGTTTCTAGTTCAGGTAGCTTTCGGAATCTACTACACACTCACTCCTTCCTACCACCATCATATCAACCAGACTCATACGATAAAGTACACACACTACTACTGACATGACGCAGTATTAATTATCGCGCCTTAGTTCTATCCCGAAATAACCCTAGTCCAATCCCAATCTACTCCATTGCAAATCCGATTCATACATTTATCTATTTATGTAGTTCATATTTAGACGCCTCTCTTGGCTTCTACTAAAAACTATGAATCATACAGGATTTATTTCGAAAGATAATCCTCTACTCCATAACTTCTGTTTTCTATATTAATTAGCTTCTAATGTCTGTCTGTAGATTTATCATTAGCCTTTTACATAATTTTTTTTTTGCTTTTTCGACTCATACCTGCTTTGTATCCTTCACTCAGTTCACTATCTTCGCTTAGACTTTACATCTTACATGTCTCAATTTCTACCCCTGACTTAACTTTTTACTACAACAAATGTAGAAACATTGGATTCTCTCAACTCAGAACAAAACTAGCTGTCTGTCCGATAGAAAACTTTATAAAAAGTAAAAATTAAGTCGCTAACTTTTGGGGACGAACAATAGTAGCAATTATTTACACTATCAGCGCTAGTATGACTTGTTTCATAACAGAAATGAATTAATGCATTTAATTTTATATGTAACGGTAAATAGTATTGGTGTTCAGCATTTACCTAACTAAATGAGACTTGCATTTTAAATAAAATGCTTTTGAAAACGTGTACGGTATTTGTATTTCTTTGTATTTTGTTTTTCATAAATATTGAAGTTGAAAGATGTAAGTATTATTTAAGTAGGTAATGGCTTTTAGAAGCGTATGGCTATTGTTAGCTAACAATAGGAGGCATTTATGGAGTTAAAACCCATTCATTTAGCAATTTTACAAGAAAAGGGAAGACAGGAGTCGGTATGTGATTGCGTTGTGCCTTGCATTAGATTTTTAAGCTAGTCTTGGTAATGAGAATTGTTTGTACGCCCATTGACTCCGAGTTGTTCCCTACTGTTGTAATGGATACTATAGAGTTGATATAATGGGCCGTAATGCTTTACCTCGCCCTCAAATCATGGCTCTCTCTCTCTATGGCTTTCCTAGACTCGACTCATATTATTGTCAGAGACGATGTCTAATGTGCAGCATGTACAGGATCAGTTGAAATGTGTACAGAGAATAAGGTACGTGGATGAAAGCATCTGTTTGTTCGTTGGAAGGCAGTTCTATAAATTCAAAATTGGAAATTAACCCCACAGTAATTTGATCTCTGGTTTCGTTCCGTACTCGCTTGCTTTCAATTTCACTTTCTGGTTTAAAATAATATGCTAAGTTAACAAATAGGGCAGTCATAGTAGGAATTTGTGCAGTGTAAGTACTGTTAATGGCTAATGGCTCCTCCTGTCACAATGCATAAAGCCCTTTCAGACAGTTTCTGCCCTTTGCAGCATTATAAAACAAGAGTCAAGTAAATCTCATCTGCTCTCACAGAATTCACGCTACACACATAAGAACAAGGAATTCTTCTACACTTTAACCATAAAGGAGTCCCTATACACTCACTACAGTTAATGCCTATACTGAATATTATTTTTCTAGGAAGAATTCTAGAACATATTGAAATCTATATGTGTATTCAGAGCATTGAGCGAAGAATATATAATAATATATGCATATATAACTTTGTACATTTGAAGTTCATAGTTAGTAAATGTAAGTACGTCTCAAGTTCTCAATTTATCTTTTAGTGTAGTATATCCTGTTTAGTCTTTATGACATGTCTTATCCCAGACGGGATGCATGGGAGGACTCCGAGAGTTATATCACAAGCCATTACACTTAAGATTCATTGAGTCGGTAATAGTAATAGGGATGCTGTTGGCAAGTGTTGACCATATGACCCTTTGCGTAGCCTCTGCGCTCACACATCAACTTTCTGACTTTGTTCTACTCTGTCGGTCTTTTATGTTTTCTTCTGCTCTTCTGTTTGTAGCCAAGGCAGAAAGGAAATTACCATTGGATAGATTATTATAATGGAGTGAGTGCTGGATGTATAGAGAGAACAGAAGTTGAAATTATGTAGAAACGTAGGGAAAAGACATGCTGGATTATATAAGTAGAGGTTGTCACACATTATTTCATATAATATCAGTAGAATGCATTTATACAAGAAGTTACGTTTGTTTGGAAGTTGCGTCTTTTGGGGAGAGATACGTGCTTATTGTTTAGACTCTTCTAAAGTTTGTACTTACTAGGAGTGGAATGGGACGAGGGAAGTTAAAGTTTGGAGTTGATTCCATGTAATTTCTATATTAACATCCTGGCTACATTTATTTCTTTGCTGTCAAGTGATGCTTGTAGGTATTTCTTATTAGGTGCAGCTACAGAGCTTGAGGCCCCGTGACATCCTCCTGCTATGCCGCCTGTGCTGTACTGACTATCACTCTATCCCTTCACTTGCATTCCACCAATAAGTGAGGTAGACCAATTTTAAACTGTACACAATATAACGGAGAAATACAACAAAGGCAAATCCTGAAACAGATCACTGTGAAATTCAAGTTGAAGCTGATTGTGTGTGAGCTTGAAAGACAATAGGGTGAATCCACTCGATACGCT
This sequence comes from Tomocerus nigrus, assembly GCA_019776505.1. Taxonomy (NCBI): domain Eukaryota; kingdom Metazoa; phylum Arthropoda; class Collembola; order Entomobryomorpha; family Tomoceridae; genus Tomocerus; species Tomocerus nigrus. Next base: position 75,805 of record JABASI010000005.1, on the reverse strand, counting down.
AATATTCCTTACATCCAACCAATCCGTAATGCTCAAAGCTCTATAAAGCTACCACCACTCCTACTATACCTTCTACTTCCGCACTCCAAAGGAATGTCTAATTGGATTCACATTGAACTGCCAAACGTACTGTTGAGTGACTAGAGCATTGCCTATCTATCAGTTACTTGTTAAACTAAGAATACCATGTAGCTCGGATTAAATCCATATAGGCTATGGGGAACGAGGAGATGAAAATATATATTTCTCCTAAATAAAGTAAACCTCAAAACCCTTTGGTCAACTAAATGGAAAGGAATGCAGCTTAGTCAAAGGAGGAAACTCCTCCAAGTTTCAATCCAATAAATTGTGCTATGAGCCGAAACATTGCAAAGGGGTGGTGATTCGCACCGACAGACGAGACATAACACCCGGCTAGAAACTACGATGCCCCAAAAAAGTACGTTCATAACCAATATTCAATTCTAAATTGGAATTTCTTCTTGTGTTAAAAACATTTTTTTACTTCATTCTCCTAAGTTTCAATTTTGGAACAATTTTAATCCTACATTTTGTTTTTATATCCAGAAAAAAGTTCAAAATCTATTGATGTGCGTAGGTGTCATTTAATACATTATATTATCGCAATTTTATTGTGTCGATTATTGCAAGGAGATGCGAATAAGAGAGAATAATGGTTCATTTGGTAAAATAATATTGTGTGTATGGTTAAAGACTGCATTTTAATAAAGGTGCGTGTGGTTCATGTGGTTGGATGAACGGATAAATTGGAAGTTGAACAAGAATATGCATGCTATGGGCCAACGAAATAGAGTGACTGTGTATAGATTCATACTGGAATTATGTGTGAGAGAGATAGAGATGATATTATAGGGAGTATGGGCGACTGAGCTGGAAAGAACTCATCTAGAGAGAACAAAACAAGGAACTAGGGCAAAGCTGAGACGAAATGAGATAGGGAGATGAGAAGAGAAAAGGATTCAGTTCATTCATCTGTTGAATATTTTCCGGTTCATTTTCTATTTGGAAGTTGTAAAAGAAAGTGCGTGTGGATGGATGTGCAATATGTAAAGTAAAAGAAGAAAAGTAGATGATAAAAAGAAAAATACATATTGCGTCGTTTCATGCTTTCCTCTCTTCTTTGTCTGTCTTTCAAAGATGTGAGTTGTAGGAGGTAGAACTGGTAGAAGAGAGATGATGTAGAATTCTACGCGCTATTTGTCACAGCCATAGGATCCTGTCTGAAAATGAGAAAAATATATAAAATGCAGATAAAGTTTTTGCATGTTATAAAAAGAGCGGATGAGTCGAGAGAGAAAGAGGAGTTTAGTTATTATCATAAAAGAGAATAGTACTAGTAGGCAGAGAGGAGATGGAGAAAAGTGAAAGAATAGAGAAAGAGATGCCACAAGCTAAGCTAAGCCAAGGCCATTGGAAAAGAGATTTGAAGCTTTTATTTTGTGTATGTGAATTAAGATGAGGCTTTTAGAATTGGAAACTAGAAATGTGAAATTGACTTGTCTTCACTTCTGTCTGAACCTTTATTATCTTGTGTGAATGCAAATGTCACCAAGACCTTGTATCTTTACACTGTGCAAATACAAACAGCCTCCTCCTCCTCCAACATCCTCCACATCCTAAAGAACACAATGCATTTACTCAGAATCTTCTTTTCGAATTCATTTCCTTCATGTTTCTTAATAGACATTGCAAATTAAATTTAGGTTAGGCCTGAGTTATTGCTACTCGGTAAAATGGTCGTGTACAGATCTTAGGGGATGACATTCTTGTCCTTGTACTATCTCTTCCACAATGGTTTTTGATGTGGTTTTCGGTTTCATCTCCTCGGAACAGGAGAGGAGGGAGGGGAAACGAAAGAATTCTCTTCCAATCACTTCCTTTGCAAATGAAATGCAACGACAAGAGCAGAAAAGGGAAATGAAAAGATTTTTCAAATACTCTTTATTTTGTATTTATAGAATGATCCGTCTGTTTTTCCTTGACTTCTCTTCATTTTCATACTCGAGTGTGGTCGTGTCCTTTTCTGTCGGCTTCCTTATTATAATGTGACTCCATTTTTTGGGATCTCTCTCTCTCTCTCTCTCTCTCTCTGTCTGTCGGTCTCTACTTTGTGTGCTGGTGGTATTTGTAATTAGATTCTCATTATAGTACAACAGTCAAAGATGAATTACTAGTATGTATGTATGTTGTAGGGAGTTATGTGTATATAAAGTCAATTATCTTGTTTGTGTGATGTTGTTTAAGACATGCGAAAGATTTCGCATTTTTCTGAATAGATGCATGCATGATTGTCATACTAAGTAAGTGTGTCTCTGGATTTGTTTAATGTTCTGCCGGATTTAAATAGATTTTTTTTCTGCGTTGAACATATGTGGTTCTCTGTGCTATTTCTTGACGATATACTTGGAAACGAATAAGGGAAAAATGCAAGATGCCAACCAAAGTTGTGTGTACTATTTCTTGAGGTTTTTATGCTGAAAGAGTTGCAAAAATGTATGGCAGGATGTAGAATCCGATTTATAAAAGGAGTACTAGTAGAAAGAGAGAGAGAGACTAATCTATATGTAAAGTACATAGTAGGAGAAAGATCAGAGAAGAAGTCGAGACAAAAACAGAAATTCAAGTGAAGCGAATGTAGATGAGTCAGTCAACTTGTAGTCACATCCACATCACTCTCTCTCTCTCTCTCTCTTCCTTTCTTTAAGGAAGAAAAAGAAATGCGTTGTTATGCTTAACTGTAATGGAAAGGAGGACATTCGGCGAAGAGCGTAAATAGCAAACCGACAAGAATACCACATCATAAGATACTTGTAACGTATTAAACTTGACTTAAATAACACGTTGCCTTTCAGGAGCCCCATTCTCCTTCATGCATTGTTGTAAGCTTCTCTCACATGTCCACATTATTGTCTGAAAAGAGTCTTCTTTAATAAAGTCTCTCCAGGATCTCTCTCTCTCTCTGTCTCTCATCTGATAGATACAGGGAAAATATTATATGCACCCGAACTACTACACACAAACACATTGTACTACTAAGCACACATAAAAAACCAGACATAACAACTAAAAGTATTTTCATATAGACCTTTAAAGCACATCAGCCGGATTTCTGCTTCCATTGCAGTTTTCAGAGATGAAAGAAAAGGATGCCTCAAGACGCGACGTCATCTTAGCTTAGCAATACTAAACTTTCATTCCCTTACACACAGAACCTTCCCAAAGAAAACCCACTGAATGCAAAGTACTAGCCCTAGACATCGCATCCATTGCTACTAGCTATGTACACAAGTAAACTCAAACCATTGCCTACCTCTAACTAAACGCCTTTGCATGCCCAGGCCAAAGCCAACCTAATCGGCTTGCCAATTTCAACGACTATATTTCTTCCACGACACAATTTATACACGTACTACTATTTGCACTCTTTCAGAATGCAATTCACAGACAGCCTGGTTATTTATACTTTCTGCACTGGCTAAACAACTTCATTTCATCAAACAACCAACCCCATACACACTATTTACTATTACGTAGCTAAAGAGTATATCCAAAATATATTTACTAACACAATCAAAAATTTTTGCATTCTGTATCTACTGCTTCCAATCATTTGACAAAAATTAAAATTAAAGCTTGAAAATTCCAGCGTCTGTTACCAATTAAGAAATAAGGCCAAAATTAACTATCATCAAAATATTCAGGTGTCATATTACTTGCTACTCTATAAAATGATTATTTATACGATCGAAATTGGTAAATACAATCTCCACAAGCCATAGGGTCGTTTTTGAAAATCTTGTAGGGTAAATAAACGAAAACTAAAGTTGCTCAATGTTTAGTATAAAATGTAAAACGCATGGAAATGGATTACTCAACTGCAGAAGTCACATTTCGTAACTTGTCGACATTAGGTGGTTAAAGTAGGATGCAAATAATAATGTATGATAAATGATAAATAGTGTAATGCAAAGAAGATGCGTTGGAAAACTCTTGGTTTTTGGCTATGCAATAGGATGCGAATGATAGTGTGAGTGTTGGTTGGGTTTTATATGGAATGCCTATGGCTTCTCTCGTCTATCTTTTCTTCTTTTTAACCCTTTTCTGGTGATTGCGAGTTGAGTTGAGTGAGTGAGTGAATGTCTGAGTGGAGTGGGAAAGGGAGCGTCTTTCATTCATTGTCAGGAGCACACTAGCATTGCTATTGGCATTCCCATAGCCATTATGACTGATCATTCTTTTGTCAATTGTGAATCGCGAATTGTCATCTGGATGACTAATACTGCCTTCATTCTTTTCTCTTGTCACTCCCTTTCATTTTCTTCTATTCAGGTACTTGAAAAGTTTTATTTGAATTCTTCACTCCGTTCCTTCCTTCGTCGCCTATTCTCTCTCTCTCTGTCGACTCTGTTGCGTGAAAAACTTTTTTTCTCTTTCCACTACAACTACGCAGACTTCTCTGCTTCACGGAACTTATCCTACCTTAGCACGGAGCTTAGGAGCTAGTCCTACCTACTTTAACAGATTCTTTACCGCTTCATTTATGTACTACCTACTTCCACTTAACTCTTCTACAAAAGGTAAGTCATAATAACGAAGAACTAAAGGGAAATAGAGAAGAAATATAAATAGAACTAGTGTTATTCCCAATTCACCATATTTCTGCAGCTTAAAACGAAACACAAGTGTAATAAATACAAACTGTTCGGAGATACCTATATATCTGTAGTATCTGTGAATATAGTATATAGGTAAGTATAATATTAGCTTTCCCTATTTACAAATGCAGAAAGCTTCTTCCCTTTTGTGGTTTCAGTTTTAGGGAATTTTAACTGAAGAGTACAATAGAAAGGTGAAAGGTCTATCGTTTATTCTGATCAAGATTATCATTACCTCAGGTGAGAACGAAAGTAGTAATAAATAAAAGAAAGACGCTACAAAACTTCACTATTTTCCGTCTCCATACTTAATTTTCCCCAAATCAATTTTTGCATATCAAGAAACAGGATATTACGTACATTATACACGAATGTTATTTGATGAGAATATGCCATACTAATTATGCAACTAAATAGGAATTAAAGGCACAATAACTTAAAATATAGCCTTTTGTTGTTGATATCAAGTTCGATTCGTTTAGTACTAGAATGACACATGCCGGTTCGAAATAAGGACATAAAAATTCATTTCACTAGTGCCAGCGAGTTCACCTCATTTCTGGAGTCCAGCATCTAATAAAATTGTACTTAAATAATACTATTTTATAAATAATTTGAACAACTTCATAGGGAAATATGTTCCATATTCGCCTGTGCGGTGCAGCATTAATTATATTATTTCTGTGGTATGAGTTTTTCTAACTGAATGACCGAGTTGATTAAGATATACAAAAATAGATGAGAATTTATTGTTCTATATTTTGGTAGCGTTTTTATTTAAGTAGAAAGTTAATTGTATTCTCGTAAAACTTGAGATTTTTTGTGGAATGGACACAATACCTTTAGCCAACTGTAAAAATCAAGTCTGAATAAAAAGAACTTACAATAGATTCAATCTGAGAAAATATTAAGTAAAAGTTTCGTCGAAAGTTTGTTTCTATTCGTAAGTTCAGAATGGTCTCTTGTTAGTTTTTTAGAGTAGGTACTCTTAACGCCTATAATATATCTGTAGACTATGACGAAGGGTTTCTAAACGCATAGAAAGTCAGTATTATTATTAACGTAAATGAAACGTAAATGTCTCTGTGAAACATTTCGTTATTTTGTATTACATCTCGGGTTGACTTGTTTAGATAGAGGAAAGTCTGGGGGAGGGCTAAAGCTAAAAATATCAGCAAGACCAAAACAAGACAGAGAAAAATTCCTATTAGCCCTCTACGACTGTTGTGTTGAGTTCTTGACTACTCGGAGTCGAGATTCGTTTCCTTCGTTTAAAATACATTGAAGAAGGAGAAAGAGAGAGAGAGAGAGACGGACTATGACTATGAAGTCAGAGGAACGACAAGGAACTAGAACGTAAGATATACAATCCTAAAGCATGACGAAATATCGGCTGACAGTTTATTCTCTTGTCTTGAATGTCTATTCGTTCGTAGATCGTCTCTCTTCTTCTTCTTCTTCTGGTTCGCTAGCATAGGAGGACCATGCAATAGTTCAGTTGAGAGTTCGCTTCAAAAGGAAATTCCTTCGTTAGAAGAGTTTTCAGAGAAATGCATTCTTCTTCTTTATGCTTGCTTACATATTTAAGACGCAAAATCCTGTACATTCTCTTCACTTCATCAGATTGCATTCAATGGACTAACTCTTTCCTCACATTTTTCTTTTGACTTAACGCATTTAGTGACTGAAAACGTTTTTTCCATTTTATCTATCCTCCTCGGTCCACGCTCCTCAACTTTATGGCATTCAGTGAAAAGACATATTTAGCATCTTATGAAAGATGTGACATTACGTCAGTGACTCACATATTTTGCGAATACGTTTGACTTTTTTCTTCTCTCTCTATGAGTAAGTTATTCCAGACATATAAATGCTTCATGTAAGCGTGTGCACTGCCATTTTTTGCTACATGTTGTGTCTGCATTGCACAGTGAAGGTATTTCAAGCTTGGATTCGTTTAAGAAGTTATCTAGACAAGATTAGGCGGACAAGGAAGGTAGTCATTTGCTTACTAGTTAGTTTGCGATGGCACTTCAAAACTTCAAACCATTCAACTACATACAGTAATTGGGATTTCCTTAACCTCAAAACATATGACTTCATATCTACCTACATCACTTCATTGGCCATCATCAGCTCAGACTAAATATAGAATACTTTATATCCAAATTAATGTCGTTTTATGTATTATGATGTCCCGTGTGGCCTGTTTATATAAAAACTGTACGCCTATTGTGATATACATTCAAATCTATAGTATTTATTGCTTTTATTCTAGATCGCTGATGTATTTCTTGACTCACAAAAATGTAATAAGTATAGTATCTGGTGAAGTGTACTTACTTCACTGTATAACAATAGCATGAGAATTTTGAGCTACATCTTTTAAAATGAAATGATTTCAGTTGTAAAGCCTAGAATTTTAGCTTTATATAATAATAATTGCTATAAACAGTGATAATTACTATATGACTTGGTCAAGTATACGTTTTAATAGCAGAGGAATAGCTGTTATATTTTATTTGCTGCTTAAAAAACATATCATAATAGATTAGTCATTCATTTTATTAATATCTGCTTATTAACATTATATAATCCCATAGGCTATAATAGGTTGATGAATTTAATAAGGTATGTTACATTGCAAACTGCAGACAAAATGATTTCACAGCAGAGCAAACCTGAATTGAAATAATTTTGCCATCAAGTTCAAATGTTAATTATCTATTTTAGGAACATTTGCGTAAAGGGAATTGTTTTTGGATGGTCTATCTTGGTAATAAGACATGCGATCTGCGTCGGAAATATTAAAGCGTATAAGAAGCAGAACTGATGTAGGAAGTTAGCTAGTTAATTTTATAGGAACTGATTTGGCGATTACATTTGGTAGCCATCATTTTGGATTAGATGGATAGTTTGGTGATTTGGATTTGGGTTCTTTGGCTTGATATCTTAAAGAGTTGTTCCGAAGTGTTGTATGTAATGTGGAGTTGCATTTCAATGCATGGCATATAGTAGATCCTTCCTTTCCTCCGCTTGGCATCAGACAACAACTGAAAAGTAACATATTTTTTGGCAGAGATGTCTTTTTGCACTTGCACTGCAATGTCATGCCGGTCGAAGGGTTCGTCGTTTCTCTCTTCTTTTTCCGCACGACTCTCTTTCATGAATCTAACTAACTGAATGTAATGCAATGCAAGGAAGGGAAGGATGCTAACGAAGCTAAACTTAAACTGAACTCATTCTATAAGTGGTGCAGAAGTGGGCAGATGATGCTCTTAGTTAAGTGACTTAATGTTTGCATTGGCTTATTTTGTGCCAAACGGAGCTACCTACTCCACAGTTTATCTGTTACCTAGTCTCTGCTCACAACTATCTGAACAAGGATCAATAAATACATCTACTCACTCCTTCTGGCATGCATTATGTCTACCACATGGAAACCTCTTTTTTCTTACAATAATCTTCTTTCCTCCATTTTCTTTTTTCAAACTTTTTTCAAACTTTTATTACGAGCAATTACGTCATTGTGAATTCTCAACAAGTTTTCAACATTATTTATTTCTGTTGTTTCCAAGAATAAGTCTCTATCTTCTCGTTTAGTTCCTTTTAAATATGAATCGTCGTCTGTTGTCACAATGGACTAATCTTTTATCTGAGGTAAGTAAAGAAAATACCATTCCAAGCACTATGTACTGTGTAACTGACACTTCAACATAAGCAACATAAAGTGGTAGTAGATCAGAAGAGGTTAGCTCTGCTAATTAGTGGCATAGGTAGGTAACAAATGAAAATAAAATTAATTTTATCAAATAAATGACAATTGAAAGTCTTTCCATCCGATATTTCTAACTATGAAAGATAATAAAAAACAAGCATTATCTTGGCAGATATATATGCCAGACCAATCATTGAAAATTCATTCTATCAGACAGTTTGAGGTACAATAATAACAATAATATTGAGATTGTTCATATTAATAATATTCTAGAGGATTTAACAATTAAAGATTGAATTCTGAGAAAAAATGTAAGCTAACGAAATTCACTAAGTTTCAAACGGCTGAAAATGTTTGACGTGAAAAGTTTTAAAATGTGTTGAGGATATGGAATTGGCGGTAGAATGTTTTATGTGAAGTTAGAAAGGGCGGAGGAGGAGAGTGGACATAGACAAGTCATCAAAGAAGCTCTATTGTGAAATGAAGCCTGAAACAACAAAATAAATGTAATCTTCCTCGCCGCGTTTTCCGTCCAATGTAGCTGAATGATGGGGTTTTGGTAAAAGTGAAGTGAGCCGACGAGGAAGCGTCGAGAGAGAGAGAGAGAGGCAAAGGAAAGATGCAGGGAACTAAGGTTTTGTTGTCAAGTCGGATTCCGGTCATGTACCTGGTTTGCTTTTTCGACTCGTCATGGCATAAAGCACAGTAGTGAGTTAGATAGTGCTGAACATACGTTTTAGAATTGAATATAGTAGAAGAGTTGACTTTCTCTTCGACTTTGTTCGGGGGGATGTGTGTCTTCTTTGTGAGTTGACTGTTGAACTCTTTGGTTAGTTGTCTATTGATATCTGACAGAGTAAATACAATAGGTACGTGGGTGCTAATACTTTTACTCGCTATAACATTGCCATGCAATTTCCCATAGAATTCTATTTCCTTTTTGTTTGTACTACATTAGTAGAGTTCAAGTCTTGTATGTGTATAGAGTAGAGTGAGCGGGGAGCTAAGCATTTACTACAGATGAGATAATATGATGATGTTCTCTAAGTGTAAGTTCACACAGTAAGTATTTGTTCTTTTATTTTACTTTCAATTTTAACTTTAGGGGAGTTGACGTCCTTTTCCTTTCCCGTTTAACAATTGACTACTAGCTTCTTGTACAGCGTTTCTCTGTGTGTCTGTGTGAGGGAGTCTTATATTTACTTAGTCAAAGAATGAGCTTAGAGTTTTACACATGTCTTATCTTAAATAATAGAATATATTGTTCTGTAGATAAGAGATGTCGGTAGATAGGAGACTACTGTATGTGTATGTGTGTGTGTGTGTTTGTAGTACAAAGAGTGAAATACTTTCTAAATTGCACATTCCAACATCTATCGTAATGTAATGTCCGATTTCTATTTCGGACGTCGTACAGCTCCCTTTTTCCACTCAACTCCCGCTCTGTTCATCTATACAAACTAAATAGCTCACTTTACAATTGTGCCTGTCCCTGTACCTCAAAAGACTCAGACTCCCCTTACTCCTTACAGTCTTGTGGACTAAGCTAGCTAGGCATTTCTCTGTGGTTCCTTTTTGTTTCGAGCGTGTCTGATGTAAAAGCCGGGATTCTTAGCACTGCCAATTCTCTCTCTCTCTTTCTGTGTTCGTTCGCATTTCTTTCCCTCCTCCTGTCTACTTTCCTCTTTTCACTCTTTAGTAGTTGTATGGAAACCATTTGCGTGATCCTTTATTAGCCAAAATTGGACAGTTTATCGTATCGATTCGATCCAATCAGACAAGATATAACATAATGCTTTCCACATTGCTTACTACCTACACACTGTACAAAATAACAGTCAACTATACACGGACACTCCTAGTTAGTTCACTCACAAGAATACAAAACGTCTACACAATTCCAACTCGCCTTCCTACAATAGCTACGACGAAGAAAACATTTACTCACTAAGCTTTCTTTGATATTGGCTCTCTCTCTCTTTTTTCCTCTGCCTTATTTTCTTTCTTTCTTTCCCAGCCAGCCCTCCTTTCCATTTCGGATTCAAATTCGCAAACAGGAAGGTTATAGGTAAAAGGCAATATTCCCTTTTCCAAACATACAATCATCTAAGTAGCTCTATAGTCTTTTCTTGTTGAAATATTATTTCTTTACTTCACTTCAGTTCACCCTCCATTACAATACAATCCAATGTGATAGTCGACAATAGAGAAAACTCACTTTTCTCATCTCTATTACCCCTATAGCCTTTTTTACAACAGGTACCTATACTATACGACCTAACTAGTATACATACCCTACTATATGATATTCATATTTAGAGCAACAACCGACTTGCAAAAAACACTCCTATAGCAGACTCTTTTCTTTTCTAGCTCAACTCCATTCACTTTTACTAGTACAATTTATTAATGTAGGTCACGTCCCTTTTATTTTACTAAATTGTAATTCACGTCCCTACATTTTTATGCAATATACTTGCAAACAACGAAAATACTTCTCATTTTTCACAAAACTTTGCATAGACGGAATAGAGATCATAATGACATGAAGAGGAAACACGAAAAATAAACGATTTAGCACAGTGTTGAATTTGAATTTTGAATTAGGAGTGGAGTGGGTAAATAAAATATATAAAACCATTGATAATTTTATTCTCTTTCATAATTCATGCAGTGATTAATATTTTATTGGCAATAGTTATTAATTCATTAATTAACAATTAGTTGGTCTTAGCTTGTCTTTATTCGGCTACGGTGTGTTATAAGGTAAATCGTAAGTTGTAATTTTGGGTTTTATATCGGTCTAAGAGGAAGCTTAAGCTATTGCATAATTTTCCGTTACAGAGCCTTGGCTCTTTTGGACACGATAGTACATAATGATATTAGACTCTAAGTTGGTTTTTACAAGGGTCTTAGTATCATCAATATATTTAATATAGAAAGAGATAGGACAGAAGTATACTAGCAGCACTGTGCTGTTAGTTCTATTTGTACCTTGTACCTTTCTGGCTAGCGAATATAAAATGTTGAATCAACTTGCTATGCGACTCACTTAAAGTTGCCTTATCTCGTGATTACATAATCCTAACTCTTTCTGTGTGTAAAACTAGCTATCTTATCTTCATAAAGTAAGTTATCGTTGGAATAACAGGCAATATGTCTAGGAGTATATAGGCTGAAACTGTGGGATTGTATCTCTCTGCTGTACAGAAGCAGTCGTGAATGGAGATTATAACTGTGTGTAGTGAGTAGAAAATAGATAGAGTCTCTAAAGTTGAGTCAAGGCACTACTAATCCAAACCAAACCAGACTAGTCACTTATCGTACCTCTACTTCTGCTTTACTCAATTACAAGAACCAACCAAGTCCTTACATCTACAACTTGTGAAACTTATCTAGCGTAAACTGTGTAAACCTTGTAATCTGTTGGAAGAAGGATAGTAGAAGATTCTCTGTTCTTTCCTATCTTTACCTGCTGTTTCACAAGTTGACTCGTTTGATCCTGTCGCCTTTCTCCTTACACTTCTCTCTAGGAAACTAACATTAAATGAGTCACATAGAGATCTAATACTCTAATAAATACTAACTTAAAACCCGAAGGCCGACACTACATATTTACAATTAGGATTTCCGACGTGGCTATATACATCCTGCTTAGCATTACGAATGTGCTAGAATTCACCTGAGTTTATGTCTTTCTACTTTTGATACACTTCCATCTACTTTATTTCTCTTCATAGTTAAATGGAGCAAAATTACATAGTTAGTTCTACTTGTTTATCAGAAAAACTACCAGATTAGCATCTCCAATACCTTTTTTCCCGAATGAGAATCTTTTACAAATATACTACGCAGAAAAGTTTTAGTAACAGTTTTTGCAATTTCCTGCTTACCTACCTGAGAGTTCTGCAGAACCCATGTCGACAAAATAAAAATGAACTTTATCACAAGTCAATGCCCTATGGTTAAATTCTATTCTGCCGAATCCCAATCCCTAAAAAGAACTGAAAAGAATAGATTTTTAAATATCTAGCCTGTATAATTAGCGTTTTAGGGTTATTATGAAATAGTTCCTACTGGATTTTCTCTATAGGTCTAGATTTTGTACTATATGGGTAGTGAAGCGTAGCTAAGAAATCTCGACAGATTATTTTGGTTGAATGAGTCGAAAAAGTTAAGCTTTATAATAAAAAATTCATTTCGTGATCTTATGACTGGATCCTAAGTGATATTTGCTACGAAACTCATTTCTTTGTAACCTTAGTCGACAGTTTTTGTCTGAGGCAGTCTACTTCGAGACAATAACGTTGCCAAAATGACAAAAGTTAGTTTAGCCTAGAGGAAGCAATAAAGCCTTTGAATTGATCCTGCGGTACTCTATAAAGAATCTCACTAATTTATTATCTCCGTGACTTTAACTAGGTAGCTACTTAGAGGAGACAAGTACAAGACAGAAACAAGACAAGGTCTTAAAAACTTAACTATAGTATATAGTCTACCTAAATACTCTTATTTACATTCAAGTATTACAATTATATTTAAGTAGGCATAGAAAAAATGTGTCCATGATATTTCCTTAAGTACTAGTGTCTATACACAAATGTCTACATGTTGTATATATATACCTGGGTACTTAAATAGATACATAAATTGCATTAAGAAGGTAAGCACCTAAATATTCCACTCTGCCTAAATATTTACGTGTCTTTAAGTAGTTACGTGTATAAATGGGTTTTGATATATAACAGTTTTGAGTTTGAGCCATATATAGATGCATTAGGGTTTCGGTAGTTAAATTTTAAAGGAGTGGGATGTATAGATGAATTCATGATTCCTAGTTCTGATCTGGTTTCCCCTTCTTTGTGAGATGATGAATGCCGCTTTAATTTTGAGTCGCTCATCGGCGACGTCTACACAAAGAATTGCTTTGCTTTTCTGATATCTCGTGTTTTATCCTTATCTCCCTTGTCATGTAGAGTCGAGTTGCGTTTAAGGCTTTCTTCCCGTTATGAGCTTATCTCTTCTCTGTTGTTAGTTAGTATAAGGAGATTGGAGTGTAAGTGTATCTAACTAACCTGTGCAAGGTGAGACGATGTGGTGATGGGGCATGCTATGCTAAATGCATGCACATGAACACTCCAGTTGACATATCATCTTCTGTGGAGAGCCGAGACGAGAGAAAGGAATGCCTAGGAATCCCCGTTTTTTATTTCCTTCCTTTTAATAGACAGGTTCATTAAGAAAGTGAAGGTTCATTAGAGTCTTAAATGCAACTATCTCTCCGCTACTTCTCTTTCCTCTCTCTCGCTCTCTCTCTTCTCTCCGACTAAGCATTTGACTAGTTTAATCTACTCTAACAAAATACATCTCCTTAAGTAGCAAAAGACGAATACTTTCTCCGTCCCCACTTATTCAGACGTGGTAAGTAGCAATGCGAGACGCTTTTTTCCACCCTTCCCTCAGCTTCTCACTCTTAATTCTTATCCTTCTCGTCTTCACAGCTTTCTTAGAATTCTTATCTATAGAAGCGCAGGTAGATTATTCAAAAACTATTTATGTGTGGTCTCCATTCTCCATTCATCTTCACACGAAAACATTTTATATAAATCTTGACACAACTCTTCAGTTAATACATGCATATCCAAAGAAATAAATGCTACTACTGGACTATCAATATCCTTTCATGACATTCTAAAACTATAAATTGTTTATATTTATAACAAGTATCAATGTCACAGACACTTTCCAATTTTTTTATTGCAATGTGCATGTATATGTGGGCTGTTGTCTTACGTTGCAGTTTATACAACCACAAGTCGCCATTTTATTGTTACTCTGGCCCAAAGTCAAATCTTGTTCTCATGAATTGGAAAATATGGCAATGTCTCAAGAATTTCCCATTGGAAATTGTCGTTAACTGTCGGTTTAGGTTGCAAAAGTTAATTTTCTGTGTCCACTGTGCTAAGAAAAAATATTTTATCGATGCAGTTGGTAATGGCAATTTTTCGGGAGCTGGTTATAAGCAAGCTATCATTATAGTGATGGCGTTATGAATACTTCTATACTACAATTAAAAATTTCTACCTACTTTAGTTATAATGGAGAATATATGTCAGGTATTAAAATTTAGGTGGCATCACAATTTTAATTTAATGTCATGATATGTAAATTGCATTTCATGTTTTCACCGGAGGTTTGTTAATTATTGCCATTTTCGTTTATCTGTAGACTATAGCTGACCTTCTGGCTAAAAAAGTATGGTTTCTTTCAAGATCGGAAGTATCAGTCAGTTACAGTGTGCCTATAAACTTTGTTTTTGCACATTCAATGAGAGTGTGTGTGATTCAGTGTGTGCATTTGGAAAGAATGTTTTACCAGATCACAAATAAGCCAACAGTAGTGAAATGAATATAGGTTAGGTGAAAGTCTCTCAGAACTGGCTGTATCAGAAGACTATATGACAAAAATGAGTATAATAAAGTTGGGTGTAAGCTATGAATAAATTTATTGGGATTTTCCATATGTGAAAACGGAAATGTATGTTGCGTATATTAAGTAGGGCATTTTATGTGTGTATGCAGAGTTATTCGGTGACTTCGGTGTGAGAATTGCAAAAAAGGGAATGCACAGCGCAGTTTTATACATAATTTGCTAAATGTGTAGTGTAGCTGTGTAAAAAAGACAAGTCAAGATAACATTGAATATTATTTGCACCTTGAAGATAGCTCAGTTACCGAGTGCTCGAGATATAGAATGCTTATGTAATGACAACATGGATTCTCATAGATATATGTTTTTTCTTTACAGACTTTATCCTGCTCTTGATTTCCCAGAGGGCTGAATGGTGAAAAGTGCAAAGAGTTCAAGTCAAAACCCTGAGTAACTAGACCAGAGAGTAGGTAAGTAGAAAATCTGGTTATTTCTTTCTTCTGACAAAAGTACCTAGCTGGCTTAATGTCAAGTTCTTCTCGACTCTATACTAAATACTACAGACAAATAGTAATACCTATTTACCTACACAAAACAATTCGGTTTTACATATTAGAGAATAAGTGGTTTGTCCACTTATACAATACAATGGAAATGATGGAACAGTAAACGCAAGCTGACATACTCCTAACTCACATCATCAGGCGCTCTTCTGGCTAAACTTAACCGCTTTATTATCTCAACTATTTAGCTTTGACTACAAAGTAAATGCTATTCAAGAGTAATAATAGTCTAAAAAGAGGAATCATTAGGATGAAACAATTTTGCAGGGTAGTAGTTACAACCTTTCGCAGATTATTTCTATCATTGCTTTTTAGGACCATTAGTTTTCCTTTGAGCTTTACGAAAAGGATTACTCCATAGTCAAAACCCAATGCTATGTATCATTAAAAGAAAATCCAGGAAACTTACAAGAGTTTTCAAGAGTTCCTTATCTCTCTACACAATTATTACAGAGACATAAAGCATGAATAACAGGTGCGCATTGGATGTGATAAGTATAGGGATCCAATATTCTCTTTAAAATTATTTCCAACATATCTGTAAGATAGAATTTCAAAGATTGGCTAACTATTCAATGCCTCAATTCCTCGTACTTAACCTTAATGATGCTATTGATTCACACTTCTACATAATATTTTCTATCTCTTGGTTCTGAGTTGCCAGATCTGCCCTAGATTTAATTGCGGGTTCTCTTTCCTAACAATTAGATACATTTTTCATTATACCTATACAACATTGTTATATCGTGTTGGTTGAAAGAGTAAGAAAAAGGGACTGATCTTCTAAAAGATAATAATGTTGGGACATCAGAGCAGATGTACACTTGCAGAAATGTTGCTCATCTCTAGTGTGCAAAAGAAAAATGCTCTAATAGTAATAAGTGCGTATGTGTTTGGTGTGTAGAGAATCAAGTTAGTCACTTACTTACTTTGCCACTCACTTAAAAGTTACAACCGGTTTTTCCAAGATAATGCAGGGTTAGTATCTCTTCTGTGGTATGTTAATACCAGAGGAGATTCGTCGAAGAACTCTCGCATGCTCATATTATTAAGGCTCTTTCGGATTTCTATTCTTGACAGACAAGAAGGTAACCGGCAGATTCATAGCAATAACAAGGAGTCCTGGCCCAGAAGAAAGAGTAACTTGATGCCAATGCACACGCAGTAAAAGTATAAAGGGGAGTCAGTAGTCGAGAGAGATATAGAAGCGATAGTGTAGCATTAGAGAAGAGGTACCTAATGTTTAACTATTAGAAAAGAGCCAAGACATGCAGACAGTCGGCTGCCTCTTCCTTGCCTGCCTCCCTTTTCTTTCGTTTCTTGTTCGGCCCGAGAAGAAGTTGGAAATGTAGCTAGCTACTTGTTCAGAATATTATTCTGTACCTTAAGGTCGTTATGCTATCAACTGGTATTCTTTAGAGCTAACGTACGACGTAAACTAACCTAGCCAAGTACAACGTCTCTTCTTCTGTATTGTAGTAGTAGTATGTAGTGCAATGCAAGTGCACACGACTACCTCCTATCAATTTAACTTGCGAGAATCAAATAGAGAATCCTTTAAAGGATTTCATTCCAACTGAGAACATCATAGCAGACAGACAGAAGGAGGACACACAGTTCTTTCCCAACTCTCTGTCTCTTACTCCAATCCACCTATGTAGAAAATCAAAATCAAAGCACCAGGTTGTGTCTGTTTGAGTGGAAAAACTCTGTTCAACGCTCCGCGTCGCTTCCTTCGTCCTTTTCTCAAATTCTCGTCGACTTCACTTTGTCACCCAAACTTGAGTCAAGTTCCAAACTTGGAAATTCACTGCATTTTACAGTTCCGTTTTCCCATACTCCCACTTATCTTCCCTTCCTTTTCACTTCAGTTCATCGACAGTGCAATCCTCTAGCAGTAATCTATTTATATATGTAAAATTATAATATTGCAACGACTATATAGTGGCTCTTCGTAAGGACGATAGGGCAATCCGAGTCAAGTCACAGTGACAGTGCAATTGCAATGGGGATATTATTGAATAGGAAATTCAATCCCCTCCTACTTATTTAAATTGCTATGAAAATCTGTACAAATACAATGCAATATCATTGCAGTGGAAAGATAAAATTATTCCTGTTCTTCTGAACGACTATTCAAGGGAATATTGTTGTGCATTCAGTCAGTGATTGAGTTGAGACTGTCATCGTGTCGTTCAGTTTTCTCATTCAATCTCCTTTTTTGTATGTGTAGCATTTTGTGCTGGGTTGATAATTTTGCAATACATTTCAATACGGAGACAAGTTTTTGTGCAGTTACTATTCTTCATGTCAATTTTCAGTGTCGTGATTAAAATGAAAACTTGTGAAAACGGGAGGAAAATCATTCACCAGTGATACTCGATAGTTTTCAGTGTTGAAAAGGCTTTTTTTGTGGTAGTGAAAATTGTTGTGGAGTGTAATGAAATAGGAAAAGGTCTTGGTTCAACAGTAATTTTTGTCGCAAATGATGTACAGAAATAGAAAATTGATGAGGATAATGATGGGAGTGAGGAAAAATGTGATCTGTATTATTCGTGAAGTCTAGATACTTACTAATAATAATGACAAGCTTCGCGTTATATTGAATGGAGAAAAGCGGAAAGAAGGAAAAGAAGATTGCATTGCATTGGGCGATGCATTTCATTGGGAAAGAAAAGAATCGAGAAAACGGGGAGCTAACGACTGAATGAATGTTTTGTGTTTTCTTGTCATGCCTTGTGTTTTCATCTGCTCAGTATGGATGAGTGTATCTCTATATGTTTTATGGAAAAATTCCGTCTTGCATTAGGTAGATAGATTGGAATTGTATAAAAATGATTTGCAGTCAAGAGAGCAGAGTAAAAATCCGCTGCTAAAGTTCAAACCGAAAAGGAGCCAGCAGTGTTCGGCAAAAGAGAAAAGAAGACAATAATATCAGTAAGTAAGTAGCTAGCATAAAGTAAAGATAGAAAATTCCGTTGAATCCAATTGAACTGAATGGTCTGCATTAAGAAACCATCAGGAGGACAGTGTGTAGAAAGGCACAAAAGCCCACATGTATACCGCAGATGACATTTTACTTTCGTTATTCGATGAAATAAAGTCTAGTATACTCGGTAAATACGGCCATGTGCTTTCCTCGCCCTTAGAATAGACTTTCAAAAGAAAATCGGATACGGAGGGATCGCACGTGTAGCTACATTACCACATACGCGTACAAATAATAAAGTACAAAAAGTGAGCGTGCTCTCTATATCTATAGATACACCTAGGTGTGTGTGTGTTTTAGGGTACCGTAGCTAGTAGCTAAGGATAAGTAAAGCTAACCCGTCAGTGGGACATTACAGTAAATATCAGAAAGCAGTCAAGTCAATTGAAGGGAAGTCAAGAAAAAATCAAGTAGAGAATGATTCTCATCAAAGTCGCCTGCGCGCACCTTTTCCTTTCGGTCCATTGACTCGGAAGAAAAGGAACTTTTGCGGGATTTAGTTCATATCTCCGATTGCCGGTGGGATAGATGATGATGCTCTTCTCCTCTTTCTTCTCCATAATGTAATGCAATGTGAAAACGTTCCCTTAGACTTACCACTATCACCAAACCAAACCAACCAAGACAGGCCAAGCACCGAGCAAAGTAAGGCAAGGCAAACCTTTCTTCTTTCTTTCAACGATACCCTATATCCTTTAAGGCCCGGGCATTACACTCACTTCTGTCCCTCAACTAAATTCAACTCAACTCACTCTTCCCTTGTGATCCAAATTGTATTTTAATACACACACTACCCAATTACCCGATCCCATTTCATTTGCGACTCGACAAGAACAATTATTGCAAAAAATTATCTATATAACTAATCTGTGAGTTTAATTGCATAATCGATAAAGTTTATGCACAGCGTTATGCCAAATTAACAAAATCAAGCCGAATCAAGTGTAGGAATGAAAAATTATCCGCTGATAAAACTTATTTTAATTCATTTTGAGAATTTACTTTGGATGAATGTTTTCCCCCACCGAGCTGTTTTTACAATTTAGAAAATAATGCTACTAGTATTATGTGTCGTCCAATTCAATTTATTTTCGTAATGAATGAAGTATTCCATCTGAGTATATGGTACTATAAAGATCTTATTTTCTAAGATATTCGACTGTATTTATGTTATTGCAGCAATAATAATAATCATATCAACGAGTTAAACTGAGAGATGATGACTGTAGTATTATTACATTTGTAATGACTGATATTCTGAAGTGAATACCTTTAGCGATTGAGAATTTTGTATCCTTATGCTGCTCACATTCAACTATGAACTGAATTGAACTAAACTAAATCCTAAAATCCCGTACTCTTACTATACGAATGATGGTATTAGTTTGTTTTTCAGTAGAATCTTCTCATAAATAGATCTGAAATGGCACTTGTGCCTATTATTATGGTACATATCGGATCATAAATATAGCTACCTACCAAATACCAATATGAATTTACTGAAGCGTGGACATGTCTCTGTAACTGAACATAATATTCTGTTCACTAGATTCAAATGGAACAGGCTGAAAAAGAATTCAAGTTTCTATCGCAAATGCTACCCGTATGCACGTAATAGACAGGCTAGACTATAATAATATTATAACATCAAAGCTAAAGGTTTGGTTTCTCTTAGTCAGAATCATTTTATTCCATTTTACTACTGAATTGCGTTATTAAAATTTCTACGCTTTATTAGATTAGGGTGAGAGTTGACGGGAATTGAGCTGAACGTTCAAAATCAGCTGAAGATTATGTATTTACACAACATACACGTTCCGACACTTCTAAATAATTATTTTGTAAATCCTATTTTTGTTAGTATTAAATGAATAGATGCTTGTAAAATGCATTTTTTGGATTTGTTAAAGAAAAATCAACGATAGTTACTCCCGAATGTGTAAAAAGAATTTCAGGGGTTAATATTATAATATAAATAGTTTAAATAGTTGTAGGGTAAGGAAAATCGAGGTATGCATCTGAGTGGCTTGCCATTTTATGATATATTAATTCATGTTCGGAAGGACATTATCCTGGTTTCCCCTTCTTTCGATCTGTTGCCATCCATCCAGAAATTATTTGTCCCTTTAGTGAAGTGAAGGGAGATGGGAAGCAAAGCTCTTGTGCAGATATTCCACTTAACGTTCTGTAGTAACATAAGGAGTGTCTTAACTAAAATCCGAAGAACTGAGGCAAAGCCAACCACAATCTCGTCCCTTGTGCTCGACACATTAGATTGGAGCCTTCTTAATGACTTATTTAATGTGGAAGGGTGACTTTTAATGCAGACTCAGGCATTTTTAGAAAATTTCTCCCTCTCACTGATTCCCGGCATAGAAATCTCCTTAGATTTAGCTATTTTAAAAGTGTCACAGGGAAGGAAAGAGTAAAATAATGTTTGGAAGTTGCGGTGGTGCGTATAGTGCGTGCGTATACTAGTAGGGTAGAATTTAAGTCAAACTATTTTTCCTGCTTTCCTGTTGGGATTTAGGGTATAATTCCATTAAAGGCTTAACTCCCATTACGCAACATTAGATTACTACGTTGTTTTATGTAGGAAATGAAGTGGTTAGACTTCCCATCAGATCAGTCAGACCAAATAGAAAAACAATGTACGCATTAGGATTTAAAAGCAAATAATACATTTTCTGTTGTTTTTACCTAATGGTTTTCTATTCAGTTGATTTAAGCAGGTACAGTGCATTTCTCATGCGTAGCAAAAATCTTTTTTCTGTCATTTCACTCTTTCTTTGTGTGTGGCATGAATATTGTTCTGCTTCATTTTCAAATTTACTACAATGAATGCACCTTTTCTGCATTTGCATTTGTCTTCTATTTATTTATGTTTAAAGGAAAACCGAGGAAATGCTCTTGGCGTTTTAATATGTTTCCTCACTCTATTTACATGCAAGACGTGTCAGGTCATCCTCATATCCTTTCTGTTCCTTTTCAACTCCTTCCTTTCCGTTTCCAGTTTATAAGCGACTAACTAAATCCTATTCCTACGTTTTCTCCTCATCTTCTCCTTTCTGTATGCAATTTGTGCGTACATTTCCGTCGCTTAAGTACAACTTGTCATTTTGAGCCAATAAATAAGCAGAAATGAACTTACCTAGCCACTAGAACGTAAGATGAGCAAAGGACATTGTGCGTGAACGACGACGACGGTGCGGTGTCGCAAGTAACACGAGGATAGTTTGTAACAAGAGTGCGTGTGTAGGTTAAGAACACACGTAGTAAAATAGGAAAACAGAAATGACGGAGTAAATGCAAGGCAGGGAATAAGGAGGCAGTTAAGGTGCTATAGATATGCACTCTGTGTGCCTAGTGACTAGTAACTGTAATGTATGTAGTGTAATGCAATAAGATTTTATTGATGCATTTGTGAATTGGTATTCACGACTGGGTCTTTACTTCTCCCAGCCCTCAATATTTGTTGCCTAACATGAACATGAAGTCATTTCCAGGATAAATGAAGGGGAAAGGGTTAGTGCTGCAATGATGGGATATGATAGCATACATAGATCCACTCAACCGGAATCATCCCGGATTCCATTAATACATACATGCATACAATCCCCTGTCGTTATGTAATAATAATTTACTGATCTTCTTTTCTCTCCTCTCTCTCTCTCCTCGTACCAATGTGTCACAAAATCTCTTTTTACCACTACAAAATTGCGGAAATCGTCAAGTGTCTATTATTACAGGAAACATAATATATTTTAGCATATTTCAACATTCAAAGTGATTTATTTAATTATCTATTTAAATTTAATATTATTAATATACTTTACTAAGTACGAGTACACACTAAGAACACCAAGTCCATGTTCTTTTCATTATTCACAATACAAAAAAATGTTGTGCTAAAAAAATTGGTTATATATTATATCCGTATTATTATTAGAGAGAGGGTTGTTCAAGACAAGTATCCATGCTTGATATAATTGGAGAAAGGGAATGAAATGGCGAGAGAGTGCCGTAGCCACGTTTCATTAGATTGCAAAGCCCTTATCAGAGGCGTCTCAAATTATAATAGGATCCTGGCTTTCCCTTTTCTACCCAGTTAAGTCAGTTTCGTTTAGTTCGGTTGAATTGCCTAGTTATTTGTATTGTAATAGTATAGTAGCGGCTATCACTAGAAGATTGCATTGTGGTAGGCAGAAGGATGTTGTGAGTGAGTGATACTTATTATATTATTGTACTCATGTAGAGAAGGAAATTTCATTGGATTCTATGTATGTGCGTACATAAGATGGGTTTCCTATTGGAATTGTCTAACAACTCGTGGATATGATACCTGCACAGAAAACATAGACATAGTAGTAATAGCTGGAGAAAGGTAGCTACTACAACGCTGTATCGGAGTGTGGTAGCTAGGAAATGCTAGAAGAGCATGAGATAGAGGAGTAGTGTGGTTATAAATAGTATTAGTATCACTGGAGAAGAAGAAGAGTAACATAGGAGATATAAATCTGGAATAAATATCTGTAGTGGGATAGGGCGCTGGAAATGGATAGTTATGTAGTCGGAGTCGGAGAGAGGGCTGCTGCTTGAGTTTAGTTTACTAGTTTGCTTGGATTCGGCTTGGCTGGCATGGCTGTGAGATTTTGAGCACATTTGGTTGAACCCCCTTTCATCCCATTATTGTGTTACTTTTGGAGCGAATCATCATTGTGGCTTCACGCCCTTAGTGATAAGAGTGTCTCGCTATGAAGCGAACTAATGAGATCCTCCGGATTCCGCTCGCCTCACTGACTTCTACAAGCAGAACTGGACCGTAGAGTCTCGAGTGTGTCTTGTCCTCTTCACCACCACAGCCAGAGCATGCCAAACCAATCCAAACCAACTATTACGGAATTCACTGGCAACAAGATTGAGAAGAGTGGAGATCGGACTCTTTTCTTCCTTTCCCGGTTATTTCCATTGCACGAAATCCTCTCTCTCTCCTCTCTCTTTCCATACACACAACAGAACAGGCGAAGAATATATAGAAAATAGAAGAGCACAGAGTTGTAAACCAGTCAGTCAGTCCGCCGTGACATGACATTACATTGCCTAATAGTAAACTATTCCACAACAACAGTACAATACACTCGGTTGCTTACTTTCCTTCCCTTCCCTTCGTCTTCCACAAATACTATTCCTATCTATCTATCTCTACGGAAGAGTAAGGGAAGGTTAGCAATTTCTGTATTGGAAATAGTTACTAGCTAGTATCTAATATATTGTTATAGCCATACATGCACCTATGAACTAAAGATTCAGGAAACGTGTACTAGTGTCTATTATGAACCTCTGCTGTGCATGCATGTGGTTTTACTTTTGTATTAGTACGGAGAAGAGTGGGAAGAGGAAGGAGGAGGGTAGAATAGTAAAGACCCTGCTCATAAAATAAAATACAATACAGACAGTAACGAGAAAGAGAAACTAGTACATTTGTTTTACTATGTTTACTGTAAAGTAGTAATTGTCTATGTATTTGCCTTGCGAAAATAAACAGACTATGGCAAAGATAGGGTTAATCTTACTTTTTCTTACTGTATAGATATAGCTACTAGTAGCTACACATACACATGCTTTAAAGCCAGAGAGCAGTGTTTCAGCCATTGTATTACATGCGGTTTAATTTTTGCGCTGTAAAAAAGGCAAGTCATTGCACACAGTAAGATAAAATAAGAGCCGGCAGGTGTTGCAATAACACTAAAAGAAACACGCACAAATGCGTAAGATCGTAAAATTTGTGGTGCATTAGCTTAGCTTTGTTCTTTCACCAGTAACTATATGCGTGCCTACTGTTACATCTTTCGATAAACGAGTCAAGGTTCTCCTTTTATGTATCTACGTTCTTTTTTCGACGAGGTTTTACATTTTCTCTCTCAACAACAGTTCCTTAACTCTTGTATTTGTATTCTGTATATCTTGCTTTTCCTTTCCCTTTTTTCGGCTTAGCCTGACTAAGGAGATGAAAATCAAGACAATAAACTTTTTGGCTACGGTGATGGTGGCATGGCGGGCGGCTCTCGCCTAAGTAAGCCTGCTAAAAAGCAAACGAAGTTAAACTATTAGATAAGGGAGCCGAAATCACATGAGGAATATTTTACGCACCGGAAAGTCACCAAAGTCTGCGTAGTAAGTCAAAGGGAAAGTCATAGCCAATAATCATATATTTTCCGGAGAAAGAACAATTTTTTTCACTATAGTCAGCCGAGGCGACTAATGCTTTTCAGTTTAAGCTGATTGTGAACTCTTTTCCCTTTGCTAATAATTTCCTTTGCATCCTCTGCTAGTGTGAGTTAAGCCGGTGGTTTTTTATGACTACCAGCCGCTTAGCTCTGTGACACATTTATGTAAATTGTAATGAATGTGATGCACTTATTGTTAGTTGTTAGTCATGTGGCCTCCTCGTCTTTTTGGGAAAACTAACAAGCGAAAAATATATATAAAGAATTTCATTCCTTTGAAAATCCTTAAGAAATAATAATACTAACTCGCATTTCCTATCCTATTTAGTATAGCTTTTCAACATATCAACCATCATAAAATTATACCTATTGAAAAGAGATACTTGTGCTATGCTAAATAAAATATCATGCAAAGGTTAGTAGTGTATTATTTATATTATACGTAGTTTCCTTCTTAGTTCCACTAATTCTATATGGAATGGTTCTTGGAAATTTTCTAAACCAATAGAATCACAAAAAAATGTAAGACAACTTATGAGTGAAGAAAATATACTTGGTTTTTCTACGTTGTGCATTTATCAGAGAAGTCAAGGCTAAATATTTATTGATTAAAGAATTGTTTAGAAAATGCTGTTTCCGCATTAGAAAGTAAATTCACATTGTGTATACCTATAGTTTGTGATGTTTCTTAGAGCGTAGAAACTAACATTTTGCAGTGGCATAACTTCAAACTATTTCTGTTTCTTTACTTTCTTTTCAGTAGCTCGAATGTCTCCTTTCCGTAGCACACACTTTTTAGCATTACGTAATATGGCAGTGGAAGGTTCTTTCTTTTCAGTCGAGCATAAAGTGAAAGTAGCTTTTATAATCATAATACATGTCTAGCTCTATATTTCATTTCTGCTGAAAAAGTTAGGAAGCTTTAGGGCTCAAGCTCACCAGCTATTTGTCTTGTTGTAATATTATTATCCCTAATGCCTTATTACTTTAAGAGTTGTATATGTAGAGGATTGTGAAAGTATATTTTACATTTTTCATAATTGCATAGTATGTAGGTATCACTGTATAGGTAGGTTGTTTCTTTTGAATTTTTTACGTTACACATGTATACAAAGGATTTTAATGTTTCCCACCAGAAATTGTGCCTTACATTTTTTTCAATGCAATTGTTATTACGGAAGTTATTTGGATAAGGATTCACCTATGGTATAAGGGTTTATTTGTGCTTAGAAGGAGGTACTTGTAATAGTTGTTGGAAATTTCTACGTATAATTGTGCGTGAGGCGTAGACATCTTTAGTGAATGGTTCATTTCATTTTCGGGACACTTGAGGTTTGAGAATTGCGAGTAGAGCGAGACCCCCAAGGAGCTTTATGATGAATCGGTTCTTTCACGGCATCCACAGTGAAACTGAATAAAAGTGCTGCTCCAGTAGATGATGCATTGTAAAGAATATTATGCTACAGTATTACATGTTTTATGTAGTGACCACACACTTGGAGCAATTACTAACGTTATAATATTTTGTTCACAACTAATAAGAGTTTTTGTGAATAAGTAGCTATAACTAAACAAATAAAGGGTGGTTATTTCTATTCTTATGACACTGCTATGCTAACACAACATTAAGGTTGTTAATGCGGTTGGCTAAGGCTTTTGAACCTAAATTAATTTGAAATGGAGATGTCATGTTCACGCTGCATTAAATTAAGGCTTTAATTATTATTGCCTCCATGTTCTTCCAGGTAGAGAAAAGGTGCATGAGTCTCAAACATTATTTAGTCTATGGGTAAAAAGTGAGAAATTATTATGGCTACATAAGAGTTTTTGCCATCTGTCTCCGTTTGTTTATTAGTTTTATTCAAATAATAAAGTAAGTTTGTTGTTTAAGCGGGTGCCTGGTTGCAACTGCAAAGGAATTCAATAAAGGCAAATAAAAAATCGATGGTTAGTGGCAGAAATAAGGAAGTGGGCAATAAAATAAATTTACGTGATTGTTCTGAAAGTGGTTTAACAGGAGGTCCGCTTGATTCAACGTTAAACTTTAAGGTGAAGTAAACTGTTGTGATTTCATTTTCTCGTGTTTACCTTCAAACTGGATTGAATTACTTAGGTACTAAGAGTGGACTGTATGAAAAGCACAAACAAAGAATGGAGAGAAAAGAGTCAAAGTTGTAACCTGAGTGTATAGAAGAGCCTGAAGAAAAAATTTGTGATTCGCAGTCATTTCCTTGGAAAAATGATCAATGTTTTGTAGAAGGAAACATTGTAGTGGTGGTAGTGGGGAGTGATGTTGACTGGGAAAGTGAGGTTCTAAACTAAATTCACCTTTCCGTAACCCCAGGTCAGGACAGGAACGAAAATAACTCTGTTAAGGAGAAGAGAATTCAACCAAGTGGAATACAGATAGAAACACAACTTTCATTTACTTTGTTCAGCTTCGTTTCTGTTATTACGTCCAGAAAATTGTAGAATCAGATTCGGGACACTGTGGTAGAACATTGTTCAAGCTACTACTACTACAACCTTTCTCTACTCTCTTTGTTTTCTTACCGTGTCTTATCCTATGACGTTTAAGAAGAAGTAGAAAAATAATATTACGGGATAGAAAGATAGAAAATATCATGAGTTTCCAAACATATAAAATGTATTGATGTATTTAGTTACCTCTACAGAGGATACATTTAGCCACAGACACAAAAGCATTTTCTATATTGGCAGAAAAGAAACAAAATCAATCGTAAATCGCCATAAACGAAACTAGGAGTTTGGCTTTGGCTAACATCAGTTTATTGTATTTGTTCTGCATTGTTCGATCGATTCGGGATCGGCTGTAGTCTATTTATTTCTAGTTGCCTCAAAAGTTCCGATGACACGTTTCTCTTTATTTCGTGCTACGTAATAATAGCAGAGCATGTCCTCTCTTCTATTTACTGACCTACTGCCCTCAGCCAACAACAAGAAAAGAAAGTCCTCCAACAAAATATAGCAAAACACATCCAAGACTAAAACTATAATTATCTTGTATCATTCTATAGAGAGAAAAATATTTCGCTTAATACTAATCCACTATGGCAGTTTATTTTTCGAGCTAATTATGATTTAAGAACTATCTTGTCTTAATACGTGCTAACTAACTTTGTACAGGATGTTGAAAGAAAAAAAATTAAGTGAGACCACATTCGTAGTGTTAGTTGGTTTATGTGACTTTGTGTCTTTCACAAACCATTCCTTCTCATTTCAAAGTTTGAATGATCTTTTCCAAGGGGAGTTGTTTCAGCTTGTCTGTAATCATGACTCAGTATGTGAGCACAGTAGAGAAACGTTAAAGGTTACGCTCGTAATATTCTCTAGTGTTATGTGAGTTCCAATTTTTTCCTATTCCGGTATCGAATTTCAGAGCAGAAACTGACACATGTGTTGTCTTGTGCTTGCATATGTGTATATTTCACGGATGTTTCTATTATAGAAAAGGAACTAACAATGCCATAAGTGACTGACTGCTCTAACTGACTGCCTTTCCATCTGATCTTCAGTTCCGTTGTGATAACCACGTCATTCTATGAATACTACTTGTACCTACCGCTTACACTTCCACGAACAAAAGTGAATCTGTATACATTAGCTCTAAGTTGACACAACAAACATACAAGGAATTTTCTTTCATTCATTGTGATACTATTTGTGTATGCTGTAGTAAATGTAGACATTAATGTGAATAGTTTAGTTGTAATATCTTAACAAAAAAGTATAGTAGGATTTTTTTTTAGTTGACCTTTGTGTTGATGGGTGTGAAAGATGCTTGAGCTAGTTCCTGTCAGGACGTGGCACAGTAAATGTGTTATGTATTAGTTTTCTCATTTGTTGTCTGACGTGACTAACAAACTATCTAATCTGTATTATATTCCTTTTAAGTTTGTTCAAACTTGAAACTATTTGCTTCTCCTAATCTCTCCTTATATGGAATGGAGCTAAGTATATTACAAGTATGCATAATAAGATAAAAAATCAAACTGTGGTAGCCAAAGCGTATTTAGTGTAAGAAGTAGTCCTTTAAATATTGGGTTAGTAATTTGTTGGAAATGTGAGTGTGTATACATACAGGGGGCATTTATTGTAAATTCATATTCTGCCTATCATTCTGTCGACTCTCATAGCACTTCAATGTCAAAATAAAAAGTCAGTCGTAGTTTGTGTATGCAGTGTTAAGCTGCTTAAGGATAGAGATTTGCAAGGTAAATCCCATCGGAGCATTAACCAAGCGTTTGTAATTTAAAGGATTGAATTATTGATAAAGCCATTACTTCTGACATGAGCGTGTGTAACTCTGATTGATTTGTAAAACAACGGAAGCTTTCCATTATAGAAGCTTCAATCATAATACTATGGCTACTCTTTCACTCGGACACAGTCAAATTCCCTCGAGTTTCCTACTTTGCATTTTAGATACTTTACTATTTTCAAATGTACCAAAGTAGCTACTTAATAACATTAGCGAGCTTTAACTTTGCAAGGTGCTGTAAACACCTATAGAATTTATACAAACACAGAATGTTGCATAAACTTTCGCGTTAATACTTATAAGATGTAAATACAAATAATATAGAAAGTTCAGAATATTCAGGTAGAGAAAATAGTTAGGTTGTGCCATTTATGTAGCTGAACCATAATTAATAATAGTCGCCTTTCAGAAAACTGGATTTGCAAAATTGCTAGAACAGATTTTGATATCTATGTAGGGGAGTACTGGGTATATTAGTATACTGGGTATAAGTCTATTAGTATCTACTATATAGGAAAGTAACGTGTTAGAATAGGGTGGGTCGCCTTTCTGCAAGGAAACAACATTTTTCTTTGCACAACACTAATCCATGATAGTTTTCTTAGCTTTGTGTCCCTGCCCACTATGTGCAGTTGTTTGGGCACGTTAGGAAAATGGTAGCGTGCACGTCAAACTTGAGTTTATACTATCGACACCCCTTCGTCATTTGGTTTATTTAACAAGCCTTGGCAATCCGTTTATTTTTGGTTTAGTCTACCTCACGCATCCTGACTCTAATGGACATCCTTACATACATAATATGTAGTTAATGGTAAGTCTGTACGATGTAAAAGGAGACTCTTTGACTAAATGCTATACGCAGTCGAATATGCAAAGCTTCATGAAAAATAAAATGCTACAACTGTTTCGTGGAAGTAAAAGCATAATAATAAGTCGCGACGAATAATCGAGAACTTGAACTTGATGCACAAATGTACAATGACGTATATTACTGTTCTAAAATGCTAACATGCTTAATAAGATGCTATAACCTTTTGTTTTCTCCTTATTAGCCATATTTATAGACAAGGCTTTGAAGTGTACATCAAAATATAATGACGGAGTCCTTTTTGACTTACGAAATCCTCGCCCACTTTTCTTCACCGCAACGGTGTACTTAACTAAGTTTTAGATAAGCCACCACTCTAATGGAATTTATAGCAAAGAAGCATTCACCGCTCAACTAGTAAATGTGATTATTA
Source organism: Tomocerus nigrus (assembly GCA_019776505.1). Taxonomy (NCBI): domain Eukaryota; kingdom Metazoa; phylum Arthropoda; class Collembola; order Entomobryomorpha; family Tomoceridae; genus Tomocerus; species Tomocerus nigrus. Next base: position 45,680 of record JABASI010000005.1, on the reverse strand, counting down.
TTTCTTCTTCTGAAGTAGTCAAGTATGGAATTGATGTTGATATGCAAATGGGTATCACTATCATTGAGAGCAATAATTTACTGTTGATGATTTTTAATTTGACTGGGATTGATTTAGCGTTTGCGTTTCTCGGCATAAAATAAAAGCATTGCATGCATTTCATCTCTGTCCGTGACGATGCTCATAATAGGTGATTTCGGTAGCTGTGTTGAATTGTTAAAGTCTACATCGTTAAAAGCGAGGGCGTATCACTCTATTGTGTATAATGCACTCTACTTATTGTTAGTTAAAAGTGTATACAGACTGATATAGTGCATTATTTTGGATTCATGTAGGAAGGAGGACACTATATGTTTACTTAGGTATCATAAGTATAGGCAGAGAAAGAGATAATTTGACTAAACTAAAGAGTAAAGTAGGTAGTCGTTAGGAAATAATTCGTGGTGGCTACCTGCTATTAGAGAGTAACTGTAAGTATCTGTGCATCTTCCCTCTGTGCATGCATGGCGCAATTCATTCCTTTCCATCTGCAATTATAAGAGGATATTAGTCGTCTAGAGTAATTTTAGCTGTAAATGCCGTGGCTTGAATATTGAGTCAGCTAGGTAAATCCAAAGCATTTTGCCTAAATCAAACAAAGTCAGTAGGAAAACACATGGTGCAGGAACGTATAAGCTCTAACCACGTAGCTCCCTTAAGTAAGTAGCCAAATCGTGACATGTCTACAAAGTTTACAGGAGTAAAACAAGTTTACTTACTTGATTTTTAAGAATGTTTTTTCGCAGAATAAATGTGATCTTTGAATTAGATAAGTAGTTAATAATTTCCTTTCTACGAACATCTATAACAAACAGCAATTGCAATTGGTATAAACAAACAATTGTCAAATTAAGTCATAAATTACAATGATTTGTGCATTCTAGCAATAACTAATAGTCAGTTGTTTCGTATAAGACATAAGGTAGCTATGTGCGGTTTTCGGTGATACAAATGCAAAAGGTGAACGGATTCTTTAGTGTTTTACTAGTAGGACGCTTTTCCACTCCACCAAACTTATTACAGATGCATTAACTAAGGAAATCATTGGTTTGGCTTGATGAAAGGTTTGTCGGCGATTGAGTTGAATGGAAAGGGGGAGTAATGATGGAGACGACTTTTAGAGATATACGGAAGAGAGGGGATATAATTGCGGAGAAAGAACATTCATTTAGGAAAGAGAGAGCAACAAATCGTCGGCCCGAACCAATTCCATGAAAATTTGATCAGAATTATAATTGTCCTAGGGAAAATCTATTGCAAATTGACATGGTGGAAGAAAGGGGAATGCTTTGTTTGGAAATTCAGCCATATCGTCTCAATCCAATCCAACTGTTCATTTCTGTTCAGTCAAGTCTCTTCAGTTCAGGTATAGAATATTATTTAGCTAGCTAGGTAATCGAGGAAAGGCTTGCTTGCTGGTGAAGAAACTTGTGACTAAATAAAAGGAACTGAGTTAATAGTGAGCAATCCTATAGTTTTCACTACTGGAGTGTTCCTAATAGTTTTGCACGGATGGTCTGCCTGATTTCAGAAGGGACGTCTGTGGGTAATTGCCACTATTAATTCCTTACAAATGGCCTACCTTCTATCATAGAGGAAATTGGCCCATCTTGCCGTGCTAAATATTTAATGTCTGTCTCCCTTCTCTTCTTTCTCCACTCTTGTTCCTCTCCATGTACTCACTCTAATGTCTCCGCACACACATACACTTCCACTTCACATACCGCTACCCTTGTACTCCTCCATTATAAAATACTCTTTAAATTCTCTCTCTCTCTCCGTTTATATTCCTCTGTGTTATGAACTATATGCCAGAAACAGTCATTGTGTATCGCCTCCATAAATAACTACCACTAACGAGAAATAATACATAGATGAAGTGTTCTTCTGTACAGCTATCTTTTCTCCTAACATTTCCCCCCTCGCAATACGCTAATCGAACTAAAAGTGCCAACGTAGAACTCAACTCTCTATTAAATTACAGCACTAACCATTCGACACTCTATTTCACTGGAGTTGGAGCAATAATATTTTTAATAAACTATCAACCGCCACTACTACTTGGCTAAAGGATATACCCTATAAACTTGACTATTACCTTTCATGTAGCAGAAATACATAACGGTTATTGTAACACAACGATATGCGATACGAAACTTATTTCTCTATTTTTCCCTTACCTTGTTAGGAAACAATTTCCTGACGTGACTTCAACTTCTTTTGCTGAAACTAATACCGAAAGGTCAATTGATATGAATAAGGAAGTAATAGAGGTTGGGATATTACATTACACAATTTATTAATAGTTCATTTAGGGTGCATTATGTTCCCTACCTTGATACGTATAAGTTTAGCGTTTAGTTAGTATATCAAAATGCAATACTTCGTGTGCGTTACTTATGTTTAATAAACAAATATTAATAACTTCACCTAAAGAGGTTTTGTAGATCAATTGGGCATAATGCGTCCAAAATGTGCGAAAAGTATTACATTCTATAATTGCTGAAGAGAATAGTATAAGATAATGCACGAACTTCATTTCCAGAAATACATTTGGAATGCAAGTGCATATAATATGATGGTTACATAGCACAGAGTATGTGGAAATAAAGTATATTGTGGGATTTGCATATGAGATGAATATCTTGTTAATGATATTGGTTTAGGAGTCGTTCCATTTCCTGAATTATCAGAGTAGTGATTAGAAATGGGTGAGAGAGCGGGGGGAATGTAAAGGTAAAGTGTAGTGAGTGACCTCTTTCAATATTTATGTCATAATTGAGGGCGGAGATCTGTACAGAATATAAGTGGAGTGTATTGGATGGGAATAGTAGTAGGTAGGAAAAGTAAAGAATGATCATAAAGTGAGAGAAAGCTTAGGCTAAAGAGGAGAGCCACAAATGGAATGGACTCAGTCAGGGTGAAACTTGCTACTACATCGATCCACTCACTTCACTTAGTTTCAGACGTGATCAAATTTCCGCTCAGTTAATAATCATTATTCAGGATATTTGATTTTGTCTTTGTGGAATGTGTGTATCATGCTCGTGTAGTTCCTTTACTTTTCATTATTAAAGTGCAACCTTTTTCTTTTATTTCCAGTTCGTTTCTAACAAAGTATGATAAGTCATTCTAAAACTCATCTCCTTTAAGAAAACTAATTTTCTCGAATCAAGTTAAGACTTTCAGACAGTATTCAACATACCTAGATAAATAAAGTATGGTATAGGTAGTAGGTAGTTAACTAATGAAATGATTCCTGTGCCAAGATCAATATTACAGGGTACTTGGAAAATTTATTCCTTTATATCTTAGCTATGCACAGAAGAATGAAGCAATGGCAATTCCCATTTTCGCTAACAACTTTTTTGCGTGAACGAAGGACATTAGCGCATAAAAATCCGGTTGCAATTCTAATTGTAATAGCAAGGTGTATTCTGTACCTTTGCGTTTATACATGTATAGAGATAGGCTTTTAAAAGAGGCCAAGAAAGCCAATGGAAAATTCAGTAGCGAAAACAAGTTGGATGGGTTAAATGACAAGATGAGGATGGCTATGCACTGTGCAGTTGCAAAGGGACGAAGAAGATTGCTAACTAATTGCAAGCGTAAAGATTCTCTTGTAGGTAAATCTTAATAGGTAGCTAGCAACTGGTTAATTATTCTCTCGGGCATGATAAATTAAAACATTGCATTTCATTCTACACTTGAGTTTTACATTGGATTAATTGCCAGTGAATTTCTAAGAAAATATTTTTAATGAATTCGATCTATTCCTTTCGTTTTGCGCGAATGAGCGAAGGGAGTGAATCAAAATCTGGAAATGAATGGATTTCATGCCCAAACGCAAACATGCAACTTTATTGTTGTTTTCTATCTTGAATATTAATTTGAAATGTTGCAATACTAACACATAGGTGTGCTTCCCTAGGATTTATTAACAGAAAAAAGGTTGTCCAATGTCTGAATAGTAGCATATAAGTATATTATATATGAATGCATAAAACGGATTAGCCATTATAAATTCAATCCTTCGTGATTTGATTTGTAATTTAAGACCTTTTCAGAGATTTTCATTGTCTTAGATTATGTCTTGAAGGCAGGAGAGGGTGCATCCTCAATAATCCTAAAATGAAATAACATGCAAACGCCAAATTTTTTGATTAAACATTCGTTGATAATAAAGATAGAGATTTTATCCGTTCCACTTCATTTTCGTCCTTGTATCCATTTCTATTCTGATTTGTAGGACAATAGTCATTCCATTTGGTACACAATTGGCAAGAGAGAGAGAGAGAGAGAGATGATTCTAAGTATAAATGATATGCGATTTCATTTCTGTCCTTTGAATGTTTACTAAAAAATGATTCACATCAAAATTTTACAACAAAGGACAATGATTATGTATACGTTGATGGTTAAGAGAGATAGGAGAATATGGGATCGGTTAGGTCACTACTATAAAAGAAAATGAAGTGATTGTCAAAACAGATTTGTTCATCTGAAGTTGTTTGTGGTTTTGTTTCGGTTAGTTTAGCTGTGATGCTGATGAGAATGCCTTGGAGCTAGAATTTAACACGCTAGAATAATCACAGCAATAATAATGACATTTTACTTCATAGGCTTCTCACTTGAAACTAAATTTTGTTCCATTTCACTCAGGAATAATAAGTTACATGGTATTAGTAACTCTATAATAAGAACTATAGCACTTTCCTTTCCTCTGTAGATTATTAGGATTATATGGATTACAATGGTATGTGCATTACAGTACATATTCCTTTACTCATCATCATCAACTTAGTTATCACTATAATCAAAACGCCTACTTTAGTTCTAAGGTTCTAAATTTCTTTGGATAGTAGCTACACATATATTATTGTGACTTGTATAGATAGGCTCGCATCATAATGCACTAGTTATATTTTGAGCATGAAGAAGAGAAGAATCCAAAGCCTCATCAGATAGACGACAAAAGTACACCTGTTTATGTCGTAACAATGTGGTTGGCTATTTAATTTAGAATTGTTATGTAGCTACAATGGCATAACGTAACAATCTCGTGTACTTTATGGAGCTATGACTGACTCGGTTTATTATCAAGTGAGCACTTACTTGCGTTAGTTCAGGTGAAGAGATTAGTTCTGGTGGTTGGGGTCGCCTTCCAATTCCATGCATTGAAATTTGTTCTTCCAGGCAAGGCACTAGATATAATACAAAGCACAAAGTATTGCAATCTCCTTCTCTGTATGTACCTACTAACAACATAAACTCTAGCCTAACACTATAAAATTTCCAGTTGGACATTAATAGGTTAAATATCTTCTTCTACCCTTAGCTTTAGCTTTACGTTTGCAATGCACTTCATAAACATTAAGTTCTAAGTGCCCCGCTATCTGTGGATATTTTAGAGGCAGATGCAATGCAATTTATTCAACTGACAAGGATTTATGTCTCCTGTAATTGCTGCCAGTTGCCTGCATAAAATCCCAAGGGCGAAGAACAATTAGGCGTGAATTGTGCAAAAATTGTGAAAAGCCATCTACTTAGTAAATGCTATGCAGCATTATTTGCTTATATCTTGTTGTAAAAGAACACTTAAGTATTTATACCTCTCTTTACTTATGTAGCAGTTTGTTCTGTGTTCATTAAGGTATAATGCATATACGAATTCATAACACAACTTTGTATAAAAATAGTCAAGTTGAAAATCCATGTTATAACAGAGTATCAAAAGACAAATGTACCATGTTTCATTTGTCTCTGGTTTAAATTATGTGGCACACTAGAAAGAAAAAAAAAGTTTTCTATGAACTTGTACAATGTTGTTAGGTGGTGTGTGTGTTTATGGTATGGAAAGTAAATGGTTGCGTAATAAAATGATACATTGTGGCTATGCATCACAGAAAATAATATTAGCTCAGCTAAAAATCACAAGGAAACATGCAATAACCCAGTGGGAGTTAAATAAAGCTGGATCTCTGTTCTCTCTTTCTATGTATTACATTACTATAGTCTGTGTAGCTCACATGAATGAATAATATGTAGTATCAAAAATTTGCCAAAGTGTTTTAGGAGGGAGAAAGAAGGTGTTTGCCTTGCTTAAGAGAATCTGCTTTCAATATCATGTATCATATGTGAGAGGCAAACGTGTAAAAATAGTTTTATTCTGTCTCACAGTTCTGTAGCAGCTTGAGGAGGTGCTAATTCTGTAATAGGAACGTTGGGGAATCCTTAATACAAGGTAACCATACGATAATAGAACCTATTTGCTACTTTTGTGTACTTGGTAGATGTAGGAATAAAGCTTTGTTTAGTTCACTGATTGTGTGTGAGTGTGTAAAAGAAAGAAGAGACGACAGGTAACATTTTTTGCTGGAGAGTCATGAAATGAAAGAGTCGAGTGAGTAAGTGTCCTCGTCATCGTCGCTTTTGATGAGAACAGACACTTTTTGGTTTCCGTGTACAAACCTCATAAAGCTTGCTCGTAAATCAGCAGCATTATTTTCTTTCTTTTTGTCATTTGTAATGTGTCAGCAGGTTGATGGAACAAAAATCACAAAAAATTACACTCGACTCCATGTGCTTCATTCCCTCTTCTCCTCCTCTTCGTCTTCTTCCGACTCACACTCTCCAACTACATACTTTATTTTACTCACTCAACAATTTCTACTTAGGAAGAACCAGACTCCATACTCCTTCACACAACCTCACTCACTTTCGTTTAGCTGGGAAAAAAGAAAACAGATTCCCTTTCTTTCTCTCTTTCACTCTACTCTCGTTATGTGTGCAATGAGTTGATGGGCGACAGTGGGAGACAGTCATTAGGCCTAAACGCATAGTGCTTAGATATACCTACCCATATACCTATGTAGTATTTATATATCTGCGATGTGTACTATTGTTCAGCATTCTGTCATATTTTATTAGCAAAAAGCAGCATTGACTTTTTACCATTCTCTGCTATACACTCGTAAGTCGTGATCACGTAGGTATATGTATAACTCCTTATTAATATCAATCTCAGATTAATTTATTTAATTAGTGATTTAAGCGACTTTACTTAAAATATTGGTGATGGTAATTAATGTCAATCAAAGTTAATTGATGCAGATAGTTCCTGGTTTGTAAAGTCTCATTGGATGTTCATTCGAAATAAAATATTTGTTGATTGTTGTGCGACCAATAAAGGCACTAAATTCCCCCTTTTCGACTCGAATGAGCACAGATGCTATTGCATTTGTATTACGGCCAGAGTAAGTTGTGCAGCTAATATAAAAAGTCATAAAAAATGTTTCATGCATTTCTCAAGTAAACGGTTGAGCTGAGGCCAGGAAATGATTCTATTTCCTCATCCTTAAACATACTCACGTTTTATTCGTTGCAACAGTATATACTATGCATGTGCATGCACTCATATTTATTATGTCTATGTGCATATATGGATTCAAAAAGATCGTATTAAATAGCAAGAAGCATCATCATATTATTGGCATGTGCTTGTATACATATTAGTTCTCGTGCACGATGCCTATAATATATTCACTTATGATTAGATTCTCAATATACGATAAGTACATTGATGGATGGCCAGGAAGATATTTATTACTAGGTGATAGGAATTTTGATAGAATTCCATTGGCCAAATGCTGTTTAATATGCAATAATTTCTTGTTCAGTATGGGCACATCCTTATTAATAAGAAACAGTTGACATTATTAGATTTACTTTTTACGATACTAATATGTTCAATACATTATCACCCTGACTTACAATAAAGTGAATCTTATATTTCCGTAAAATGGAATTTCATTTTCATCCAAATAGCAATATTATGGGTAGGTACCTTTAGTTTAGTACAATATAAACTTTTCGAAAGCAAACATCAACAAGAGCATGGATTCATACAGAGTGATTGTGGAGGCGTCGTCATCTTCTTTTATCCACTTTTTCCTACTTGGATCCGTGTGGGTGTATGCCTATGGTGTATTTTATTTGCTTTCGACAACATAAATGCGTTTATAACTTTCATCTAGTTTGGAATCGTCGTCATTGTCAACTTTCGATTACTTTTTGGTTTCTTTGGTCGTATTTCTGGTTGCGCTGCGTCAGCGAAATATCCACAGTGAGTCATCTTGCCATTTACTTACGTTAACAACTTACAACAGGACCACAAGCCACAAAGCAAAAGCCAGTAATGATGATTACTTACCGAAATGGAGAAATGCTCGCTCGCATTATTTTTGATAGCCATCTTCTTATTGTTTAGTGATCATAACAGTTTTGTTACAAAAAAATCCACTTCAGAAGTTGGTGAATGATATAGCATAAACCATGAAAGATAAAGTTGAAACTCTTCTTCCTTTCATTTGCCAAAAATTGCAATTTATTTGTACGAGAAAGCAATCAAGGATCTGGAGAGGAATTTTACTTGTGTCTGGGTGTGTACCTTGCCATCTGATATGGAATCACTGCTGACTTTTCAATTTGATGCGCAATTAATCCCGCGGAATTTAAACATCTTTTATGGACAGTAGTAAAACTTTTGATTCCATTTTCCAGGTTTATGTTTTCTCTCGTAAAAGTTGGTCGTCTTTAGATTCTATTACTAAGAAGTCTATCTCTAGACTCATGTCGACAATTTACACAGAGATTACTTTTGTAGAGGAAGAATCTTTGATTTCAATGTAAGAATGCTATACGAGCCTTTTGTTCGTTGATGCTCCTTTTCAGGTCATCAAGTTTGAAGTTAGCAGACAAAGAGGAAACATTATGAAAACAAACAAGCATGTCAGTAGTAAACATGAAAAGTTTAAATTGAAAAGCTCTGTTTTTGTTTTTACTATTTATTTAGTGTAAAGATGTAGAAAGTGCCAACTGCCAAACTGTGTTTTCAAATTTACACTTGAAACTCTACTAGACAAAGAAAGTCTAGCTCCTTGCAGACAGAGGTCCACGTAAGCTAAAAAGATTGGAAAACTAATATTTTCTTTGCCTTTCTCTCTCTTGTCTCTCCAGTTATTTTCCCAAGGTTGTAGAAATTACAAATTGGAAGTCGAAAATAGAGCGTTATTTCTATTGTAAGGTAGGTATTGTATTATCATGTCATACTACTAGCATTTCTACAATATTTTCTATCTCGTTTTGTAGCGTTATGTGTGTGTGTATTTCTCTTCGTGCCTAGAATGTTTTTCTACTCTCAAAAGAAAGTCTGTAGCATTTACTGACCATTTTACAATGAATTTTTACTCTCTCTGCAGCCATAAGTATATTTTTGTACGCTCTAGGAATACAAGCACTTTAGCACCTCAAGTAAAGCAGAAAATAAGAAAGAAATCAGATCTCACCAGTGCCAAGTCGAAAAAGAGAGCAAAGTATCGTTGTCATTCTCCATTTGGTTTTCTTGTTCTGCTGTCAATATCAAAGTTGTTGGATTACATTGCTTTGCGTTCTGTTATGTCGGCCAGTTTCTGCCTTCACATCAATACATGTTTCTGGGAACAGACTCAGGGTACAACTGCCTGGTACAAGTTCATAAGGTTCCGTAAGTATATCTAGTACCTTTATATCTATAAACTATGTTTGCGTAGGTAGCTCTGAATGCTCACTACGAATATGTGTGTAAAACTATAATGGAAATTGAATAGAAGTAAAGAAAAGAAACATCACGTAATAGAACAGCAATACTGTAACAAGTATATCCAGGTAATATTATTATAAATACCAGCACCACAGTATTTTAGATCTCTGTTGTAAAAGATTTTCCCCTTTATTTATAAAATGCGTTCCTGCTTTTAGTCAGTGAACAGTTCATATTTATCCAGGCAGGGTGTATCTATTAGTCTCTGTTGTGCATTGTTCCTGCATTGCTGTGTATGACAAAATAAAAGATATACCAACAACATGATATAGCTACCTCTGAATAGATGAAGGAAAAAGCAAAACATTTTTGAAAGAACAAGGTAATGTGTCTGAAAAGGGCGTTCTGCCATAGTTTGGTGATAGAATGTGCGGTTCTAAAGTGAAAGTTTGCTTTTCACTCTTTCTATTTTTGCATTCCCCAAGTTTCTTTAGAAAATGCAATATACCCATAGGACGGGATAGAGAGAGAGAGTGTGTGTGTATAGTATATAGGAACTTTACATTGCTTTCGGAAGCTGTAAAAAGTAAAAGATTCTCTAGATTCGGAAACATAAGCCATAAAGGAAAATCCATTTTGATAGACACACTGCTATATAATGTGTAACTGGTAGAGAAGTAGTAATAACATTGCAGATATAGATAGTCCATGTTGTTCTACATGGTGTAACTATATTATATATCAATATATATCAAGCCAAGACAATGTTTCTTTTTCTCGGGAACCTTTTCCTTCTCTGCATGCTGACTTAAATTTCCATCCATGCGGAAATTCTTGGAGAAACTAAGTAAACCCTATTACTTTGTTAGCTGGATATTATTATCTTATAAAATCTGCAGTGTCTCCGTCTCTTTCTCTTTCTCTCTCTCTCTTACTATTTCCCCTTGTATACTTGGCTACTGTGTAGCCGTATTAGTAGGAAATCATATTATGCAATATGCACCAAACAATAAGTTATAGTGCTTACAAACTTATTAGTGCTACTTAGAACTTGGTGCATGTGCTACGTTCCAAACTCCGACACTAAACTTTCTCTCTCTCTCTCTCTCTCTGATAACTTCTGACCTACTGCCTCCATTTTCTGTCGTTTTTGGTTATAGTTTTCGCATTGTCTACTCTTTATAATTACCTACTCCAACATGCATTCCTTACTTAAAACTTCTCTAAACTTTCTCTGACATAATGGAATAATAAAAACACATTTAATAAACTAAGACTATGCTCCCTCCTAGTAATCTCACTCGTTTTACAACAGTCAACAGTCTTACCACTCTTTTGTTTCCCTGCACATTCAACATTGCATCTGCACAGTTTCCTTGGACTATTTAAACTAAAAATCTAGTTACCAGCAGCCTCTCTACATTTACAATCGTTTGTTTAGGCATTTGCATTACGTTTCCTACCGTATTATTGTTATGGCCTTGGCCATATTTACAAGAGCGACAGAAAACAGAACATTTTCCCTCAATTTGTAGTTCTAGAATACATGATCAGAATCTGGAACTTTTACAGAATATGATAAAGGCTTCTTTGCACACTGCATTTGAAAAAATTGGGTTAAAGCACATCCAAATAAAGGGAGTTTATGTTGGATGTTTTTCTGTTTTTCTATTTGTAGAAAAGAAATATGAGCATGTGTTATTCTATACAACCTACACTCTAAAACACACAACATACAGACATGTAAAATTGCAGTGGAAAATAAATTGACAGCGAATTATTTATTTATGCTTAACCTTAACCGTAAGTAATTGTAGGTTGAGTGATTTGCTAACTAGATAACTGAATTTTGCGTAAAAGGCAAAATGACTTGTCCTTGTACATTCTGAATGTCATTCTTCCCAGTCAATGCATTTATTTAGAGCATAGTTGGATTTGGATACAGCCACATATTGTATATAATATTTATGAAGCACTTTTAGGATGGCTAAGAAAAATCCAGTCAGGTTTAACTGTCGAAAAAATTAACGTTATCTCTGCATTACAGTTACGTTACTGTTCATGTATTAGCTATTATGCTGATGTTCTTCAGGTTTATTCAAGCATTATTCCATTTTACGAGTTCGATATGCGCAATTGGATGTATAGGTAGTTGCGATAATGCAATGTCCGTGCATAGCGAAAATAGTTTAACAAACAAACATATCTTCTCGTTAACCTACTAGTAGGGAGCATTTATACCTTTTCCTTAGTGAAATAATGGAATGCTATTCAAAGAAAATAGAACGATTGAGGTTGAATTGAGAATGTCCTACCCATTTTCGATTTCACTCGAATTAAATATAGCGTTAACGTAGGCTATGCCTTAATAGTGTTGCTATATGTCCTAACTGATTTTCTTTGGCTTAGTATTCCATGTATATATAATGCAAGATGTTGGCTAGCTATGTACATAGTAGGTCTGTATATGTGAAATACTTTTTAAGAAAGATGGGCTCCTTTGAATTTGTGTTCGTGTGTATTCAGACATTGAGTACACTTAAGGTCTCTCTATTTGATATATATTTAAGGGAGAAGAGTATTCGGTGGCTGGACTGTAGTCTGCTCTGAACTGAACTAGTCAGGGCGAGGGTAATAGATTAAAAGGCTAGGAATGGCCATTGGTAATCGTGCGTGAGAAATTGGGTTGAGAGAACGTACAATAAGAGGAAGACGAGCGATGAAGAGACAGGTTCTGCATCTCAAGTGGCTAGATATTCCGACTAGGCTTAGCTATATCCTTTACTATTTTTGGACATAGAGCCAAAGGGAGAAAGGTACTGGCTTGGCTGTAGTTTATCCTTCTTGTGCTACGCTATAGACATTTAGTAGGAGTACATGCAGGAAAAAGCTCAATGTCCAAAAAGAAGAAGCTGGGAACGGGAAAATCATGATCGAGGCTAAAAGTTGAAGAGAAGTGCGGGCTGGAGTTGGAAAGTACTCTAGAGAATGGTCAGGCAGAGTCAAGAAAAGCGAAGAGATGAGTGCAATGCATAAGGATAACTTTCTTCTTTGGCTCCGAGGGTTTTCTCTGGTTTAGATTCTTTGCTTTCGGTTCACTTGTTTTATTTTCACCTCTTTCCTCGCTTTTCCTTACTGTTTACAATGGAACGTTACGCAGATACGGAAGAATATGGCTCTTTCTCTCTCTCTCTCACTCTCTCTCCTTCTTATGTAGTGGCAGTGGCACCAGTAAAAAGTCAGGACTATGTCGACTGACTGGACTGGAACTGCTGAAGTTGCTGAAGAAGGACCCTGTGGAATATGGCACGGGGCACTATAGACAATTCTGTGCGTTAAGTTATGTTATGTTAGTGGTACAAGGAATTCAGTGGGAAAAATAAATAGTCTAAATATATTTGTGCACTAGGGGCATCGTAGTATAAGGTGTATAGTGATTTGCAAGTGTTGTTGTACGTAACCGTAAGTGTAAATGGTCGCTGCAAAGACATGGATACTCACATAAAGTGAAAGAGAAAGTAAAGAAGTCTTTCTTGAGCGTGAACTGAAGTGAAGGGAAGGTAGGAAATGCGTCGTGTTAGTGAAAATGGCGGCTACGTCAAAGGAGACTGGAACTTCAGATCCGGCTACATGAATAGAATACCTCCTTAGCTTTCCCCTAAATCTATTACAAAGTTTTTGCAACTTTTCAAGTTGAAGTAGTAGCTTGCTAGTATACTATACTATGTACTAGCAACTATGCTACATACAAAAAGTCTCTAGCTATATCCTACTAAATGCTTAGCACTAATATATAAGCAGAGAGAAATTGAATGGGAACTCTGGCGCTCTTGTAAAAGAAAAAGAGGAAAATTGCCAACTAGTACTTTACTAGTAGACCTTTTCAGTTCAGTCACAGTTTTCTAGTGCAATTCTTAAGCTGACTTCATACTGCGAAGCTAGATTCAATTTTCCACAAGTTTCACTCAAGGTTACGTTTGTTACTTTTAAACTCTACACTCTATGTACTACACTGCACTTGAGTTTTTAATCCGAAAAAGAAATACTTACTATATCTATTGATTGCTTTATTATATATATACATCAGTTCAACTCACTACTACCTCCTTCCTACAGATACACCACAAATACATAGTAAAATATTTTTCATTTCCTTCTCAAATCGTAAAATGATTTTATCCTCAAGATTAACATCCTTCCAAGACTTTTATGTAGTCGCGGAACTTGATTTTTTGACTTAGAATTGCCGAATGGCATGCGTGATACAGAATAACAGCTATAGCTCAGCAAATCAAAACATAATTCTACAAAGTCTAAGCAAATGCTCAACATATTTACTATATCTACGCAGTTAACAAATATTAAAAGAATTTCAATGAGTCCAAAAAATAAGTTTGCTATCATATCAAGCTCATGGCAATTAGAGGAGTATATGTCCATGCAATCCACTTAGTTTTACCCGTTAAAAGAAAAATACAAGAAAATGATGAGCTTTAGTGTTTTTAAGCTTTTATGACGGAGAAGAGTTTGAATGATGTCCAGCTGCTCTGTGATTTAATTTCAAATCACCGTGGCCTAAGTACAAGTCAAAGGGCAATCCCATACGAATGCATCGTGTACTGACTGCTTAGTATGAAAGGAAAAACAATACATTTTTTTTGCAAAGTTGATAGTTTTTTAGTATCTTCAGAGTATAGTTGTGTAATTTCTTGTTTTCTGTCCATTTTTTCTTATATTATTACTCTGGTTAAAAGGAAGCAAAAAAGTTGTTCTGATATTCCCTAACGATATGCAGAAAGCCTTAAATGCAGCTGATGTGGGTTGACTATCGGTGCTGACATTTTGTCACTTAAGTATGTAGTGCGGAATGCATTCATTTTTACAGTCTATTTAATTATGTTTGAGGTCTGTCTAACCGGTCTGACATAGTAAGTATTTATATTTTATATTTCAATTAATATTTTATGTATAAGCTTGGTGGTTATTAGTCAAATTGTTAAACACACAATTTAATCTTTTACTAAAGTACGTATAGGTAGCGTATTTAAAATTTATCTTTTACTTTGCTCTGCTTTGATTATGATATGGATTGAATGCCCCAAAAATCTTATAGATAATGTTAAGGGAAGTATAATTAAAAAATGAGTTAGGAGTTAGGAATGTGATTAGTATTCTGCTCATATTAAATTCTGTTTCTCATGTTGGGTCTGAGGGTCTGACTGACCGTACGTAAAGTAAAGTGAAGCAGCGCGTTAGAAGCAAGTGAGTGTAGTAGTTGATAACAGGATCCCGGTTCATGACCACATTATAGGAAAATAGAATAAAGTAAACGAAAGAAAAGCAAAGGAAACCACCCAGTTCATCCCATCATTCACATCCTTCTGTAGTGAGTGCGAGTTGTGTTTGTTGTTGTGTGTGCGTGGAGTTAGTATAGTTTAGTTAGTTTAGTGTGAGGGACTCCAACAGAGCCAGGCAGACGAGTCAACTGAACTGAACTCCACTCTACATCTCTACAGAAAATATATAAAAGCAACAGAGGCACCAACAAACTGGTTCAATTAATTATTTTTCGCAATTTTCTCTGCTTTGCTGTTTTGTTCCGGCTTGGTTTGCTTTTCTTTGCTTTAGTTATCGTTGTCAGAGGAGGGAGTCGAGTCGGGAGAAGAAGAAGAAGAAGCTGATGCAGCCAGTTGAGTTTAGTTGTCTTGACTTGCTTTTGTCTTTAGTTCAGACAGTTCAGTTGTTTGAGTTTAGTTAGTTCAAATTCTAGTCTGGTTACTGGTTGCTGACTTGCTCTTCTTCTCCTCAGCTCCAGATGCTCCACTCGCCTCCTCCTTTACACTCTTTTCCTTTTTTAGGGAGAAGAGTGACAGGACAAGATGCAATGGCAACATTACACAAGATAACACTATCCCTGGCTACACTATCATCTTATAATTATATAAATTCATCTACACTATGATTTTCACATCTTCCGAGCACAAGACCGCAATATACTACCGCATACGAGATATTAGTATTATCTACTTGAAGCTTTTTCTTATATGCAGTTCAAAGATGATCTTTCCTCTTTTACACTTTTACACACATCTTATGTAAGTACAGATATTATAATATAATACCTATTATTATTATACTTACAATGTGTGAGAAGTAGTGTTACATTTATATAATTAAGTATGTGTACCTACTCTTATTTGTATCAGCTCTGTTTTTCTGTCGTACGCTCAGTTCCTAATTTCACTTTAAGCTGGTTATAAAGTTTTTGGACGGGAAGAGTTTTAGAGAAGACAGCAACAGTTCAGTTGGATGTAGCTTTGAGTTACTCGGTTAAGTTTTTCCCTCACGTATACATGATACATGGGCGGGTCAGATCATAATTACTTAGCTTCCAGCTTTTTTCAATATAATGTGCTCCTGTTCTCTATTAGTTTTACTAAAGAGAGCTTAAATGGAAGCAAGAATAAAAAACAAGAGAATGATACAAATGCAAGAGAAACCTATGTAGTAGAATGTAATATTAAAAACAATACCGTTTGTTTGTTTTGTCGATGAAAAAACTAGTAGCACTGCTATTGCTAGCTCCTGGTTAGTCAATATCGAATTAAATAGGTAGCTGTCTGTATCCTCTGTTGGAGCAATCGTAAAACAGAGGGAAGAAGTCTAAGATAGTTTTTATGTCATTTATAAGCATTTGTATGTAATGTCAGTTTAAAAGAATAATGGAAGAACCGTATAGCATTGCTTCATGCTCATCTGTCAAATAAAAACATCTTATCGGCTCTTATTTACTCTAGATTCTTTCTAAGATCATGACTTTATGGGCTGAGATAGTAAATGTAATGTAGTGCAGCTTTTTCCCCTTCCTCGAAATACAAAGATAATTAACAGATAGACACTAAGAAGCTTAAAAGTTGTAATTAGTTAGAAATAAGTGTATTAGTGCATTTAGTATTTGATAAAAAATTTCTAGATTATGTGGATGTGGAACTAATTTCATGTATAGCTACAGGACGTAGCTACCTAAAAGTTGATACACATTTAAGGTACCGTGTGCTATCATTGTAGTGAGGGCTATTCAGTGAAATAAAACTAAAGCTTCCGTACAATTAGTTAGCCAGTGCATTAGAGCTATCTGTCTTAAATACACATTCCACGTCTCGTTTGAAACCTTTGCCAATTAGTTTGCCGACTTGAGTTCAGTTAAGGATTAGGCTATTGCTTTGTTGAAGGACAGTAGAATGAAACCTGTTTATTTGCTCTCGACTTGGAATTTAATGCCTACAAGACTCATCAGGGAACATTAGGTACTGTAAAAGGGATCTCTCTAAGTGTGTGTGTATGTGTGTGTTCTTCAATAGTACAAAACAGAGAAGTAAAATTTAATAGATTTTCTTGTGAAATTTCCCATTTACAAGACTTCAAGTTGTCAGATATGCTTTTTAAAGGGTAGACCGGTAGTGAATTTCATGTTTGAAATTTTTCTCATCTGTCAAGCCAGGCGATGTATATGGTAGTCGCCTCTCTCGTTTATTCACTTCTCGGTTAGATCACACACAAGTCTTGACTTGCGTCTCTCTGTCTCTCTCTGAGACACCACTATGCAGTCTGAGCTTGCTTTATGAAAATTAACCGTCATCGGAGCAAACCACATTCATATATTTAATGATGGGAAAGCAGGGAACTTTAGTAGCTAGATAAGAAAACTATTCAGTTCAGTACTATTCTACATATTACTGGATGTAACACTTTTAATAGATAATATACTAGTTCTTTAGTATGCATTAACTGTTAGCCATCTAGTAAGTATTTATTATGAACGCACTCAGTTAATGCTGTACTACTCATCTTTGCATATCACTCAAAGGTTTGAAATTTATTTATGAGAATCTTCATTTGCCTCCCAGTTTTCGCGTTGAGACGAGTGAGAGACTAATTATAATTAATATTATCTAAGCCAAGTCAGAAGAAGGGAAATGTGGCTTGGCTATATGACGCTACTTTCTGTGTGAGGCAACGTTTAGAGATGGAGAGACTATGTGTCTTTGTAGTTCTCCTCTTAGACACGGCTTGATTGGCTAAGGCAGAGTTAGAGTTGCGTTTTCCGTTGCGTGTCTTCTCTTCCAGTGCAATGAACAACACTAAAGCGTCGTAATAATAATATAAGTAGTTAGATGTACGTAGCTCCTTTCAAATATCATACCGAACGAGGATTCATGTAGTTTTCGTATTATATGCAAATAGATGATTTGCTAGAATTCAGTTGAGATGCCTGACAAACGTTGACTGGAGAGGAATGCCCGCTCTTCACACATAAAAGCAAGATGAATGCTCCTCATCCCAAGTTAATGGAATATAATTGATGTCTTCGGATATCTCTCTCATATAGACATGGAAATTATTCTATAGATATTGTCATATAAATTGCACTAGCCATTATTTCTTAGTATGCCTTACAAAGGTTATAGTCTCAGCCAGTCATTTATTTTGCTGACTGCTGTGTATTCCTGTTTCTATGAAATAACGAAACGGATTTTCAGAAGCTGACATGACGTTTTGATGGTTTTCATAACTTGACGTTTATTGGAAATGGGGAATCCGTAGAACCACAGATAAAATTGGATAGTGGTTTTCGATGGCACCAAAAATTTAATTTTGGGAACAAAGTCGGTCATTTTATAAAAATCATCAATTGTTATTAGCAATGTATAAAGTGTATTAGGTCTCTTTTCCTTGCAATCTCCATTTTTGCCGTGAATCAACAGTCAACGATGAAAAGTGTCGTCTTAGTCTAAGCGATATATGAATAATGGGTTCATTGGTTTCTGATGCATATATGGCTATACATATTCAATTATTTCTTGCAGGTAGAAATCAATGAGCTGTTATTATTTATTTAAACATTGACATGTCTGTCAGTTGAATGTACAAGAAAAGTAGGAAAGGAAAATTGGACGATTATGTTGTGCTGTAAATAAAGTCATCTAGGAGGACATCTATAGAAAACGGTTATTTTCTAAGGGTAATAATCAATTGAAAAGGGCGATTTGCATTCAGAATAGTCCTGTTTACAAAGGTAGCATGAGATGAGCACAAGTGCAATGCATTTATTATGGATGTAGCTATTAAAATTCATGTTTAGATGCAAACACGTGCCTCTCCTCTCTATTTTGCATGAGTAAATCGTGTATTACACGGTCTCTTTAGGATGGTGTGTATAGGATATGGCAGGTATACTTGGATGTGGTCGCTCAAAGTAAAGTGGATGCACGGATATACCACGAAAGAGCCACAAGGCTCGTCGGGAGATACCCAAAGGCATGCACTAGGTTTACCATGCAAGGCCTTTGGAAGAAGTTAATGCTATTTAGTGTGTACAGTGTACTCGGGTTGACATTAAATACACAGTCTGTCATATAGGAGGAAGGAGGATAAGGAATGCTAACTAGGTGAGCAATTCACTTGTGGCACTATTGCTTTTCGTAGAGAAAGGAGGACGGAGAGAGAAAGCTGAAAGGCTGATGAAACCGTGATATAATATATGGGACATGTTTAGCTATATGCATAATACTCTGAAATCCACACAGATTCAGTAATAGACTAAAAGAGTAGACTATTGATATCACCGATGCATAGAGAGAGAGAGAGAGTCTGGCTACGAGTAAACTAGTACAAGAAAGAAAATTTTCATTCTAGCCTCATCATAATTCATTCCGACACATTTACCCTTTTCAAATGAATGCATAAGACGCTGCGTGGGAACTTGAATACCTGTCCTTGATATCTATGCATTAGAAAGAGAAGGCGCGTGAAAAAGACACTTAAGCTAACCATTGTGGCTGAAGTAGTGTGCGTAGAAGTTACATGCAATTAGTATCTAAATACCTGTGATACGAACTACATTTTCACTTTTTCTATGTAACTAACAAACTTTAATTAATGGTAAATGTCCCTTTCTGCTTTTATGACATATATACAATCACACACTGTTGACTGTATCCTTACAAATTACGACCATAAATTATATTTGAATGGTATAGTTATTATTATATTATATCACATTTGTTGTTGAGTCAGTATGTAAACAGAGCACTTAGATTAGCGCGGATCATTTAGTAATTAGGCAGGACAGAAAATTCTTTGCTGCAAAATTCAAGAAATTAGTAGCAGCATGTGAAGGATAGAAGATATTATGATATATTTATTGTGAAAATGTTTCTCCGAAACGAACACACATTGTTCTTGGATCCTATCTAACTTTCCAAACAATTTTATGTTGGTTGTAGTATAAATATTACACTTGCAGTTCATTGCTGGCATTATGCAGCTTGAGTAATATGTAATAAAATTTTCCGTTGTGTTTGCTATTATTTATTAGGTCATGTTTAGTAACAACTTATATAATATCTGCATACATTAGAATAGAAATGCATTTATCAAGAATATCTTAGGAGTTATATGCTGTGTATTGTACGTGAAACAGCTCGTATTACTTAAGAATTTACCTGATACATGAAGTTGGCTAGCAATATTACTATTCTGGTAACAATAATATATGTCTCGATAGCAGTAATAAGGAATGCGAATGGGGAACGGTGAGTCGTATCTTGACGTTCCCCCGCAGTCAACTCGACTACTACTCTACTCAATGTAATGTAATAATATGGAGGATAAACGATTTGGCAAATCCGTTGCAACAATAGCCTGCGGTGTGAGATATGGCTTAGCTTGACTGAATTGAGCTTATTTAAGGCTACACCGGAGAGACTCCTTCATCTCCCCACTCTCCTCATATTAATTTTACCATATCACACTTATACAAATTTAAAAATCGAACCGCCGCACCGAAACTTTCGTGCAAAGCACCAAACGCTAGACACAATTGCTAAATTCATATTTAGATAATGTAAACGTTATACCCGGGCATATTATAATAAACGAATCTTTCCAGAATTAAGGGACAAGGAAATATCTATGGCTACATTCTGAATGGTATGTAAGGACGAGAATCAGAGACAGTCAGTGACCACTAGAAATAGCAGCAGTAGATGATTAAATTATACATCTATCGTTTATTTACCCTACTTCGTTGAAAGACACTTTGTTATTATCAGATGTTACACATTTCATCATGATATTCCATTGTTTGCACTACATAATATTCATTCGTAGTATTCCTATATCCATATCTCTCTTTATAAAGCATTTTGTGTAAGTGGCCAAACTAAACAAATGGGCTATAGTATAGTACTACTTATATAATGCATCCATGCTTCATAAAGTTTATTCTCATATTTTATCACTGCAAGAGAAACACAGACTCTCCACAGATTCCGTCTTTTGTTTCATGAGTTTGATAACAAATTTAATATCATCTTGATAAATGCATTCAAGAATAGGTAACTTGTGCTCTCTCCCCAAATTATTCTGCGAATTTGATGTCCTAAAGGCACCAAATGCAAACATAGGGCGTCATCACACCAAAGCCTGCATACTGTTTAACCACCAAACAAAATATTAGCTCCAGATTAGTTTCGAAATTTCAACTTTTCATATTTGTTAGGGAATATCTCAATGGTGGACATTTACAAATTACAAACCGTACTTGGATTTTGTACAAGTTGGATTTTGTAATATAGGTTTGAATGTGGACACTGGACAGTGAAGAAAGGGGTTAATTAAAAGTGTATCAAATAATGTAAAATTAGAATTTTAAATGTTAGAAATTAGAATTCCGATCTCGATGTTGTGACATCATGGTATAAAACCTTTACTATAAATGTTAATAGGTAGACGATACACAGGATTTGTGAAGTAAACATTGCTTTGAGTGAAAGATAGAATGATACAAGAAAAAGCTCCACTTTTTGTTTAGCGTACTTTAATAATGATCACATTACTCTCGCTCAATTAATCCGGGCAGATTGTGAACATAGACGTAGACAAGTTAGACAAAAGGCTAGTTCTTAGTGTTCAGAATTGACAATGGTGTTCTGTATAAGGTAGAATGACAGGAATTTCCTCTGGCTGTCACTGTAAGAAATATGTGGAGTTGGTAGGAATAAATGTATCTAAATGTCTCATCTTATCGCACTTTGATAATTCTTTGCATTTGACTGCGTATAAAGTTGATGTCTATTGATTGTAGGTAGATATATGAATGCTTTTTAGGAGTGATAGACATAGTATAATCTATGGGGATTGTATTGGAACATTTTAGGAATTGGTATCCCTCTGGCCTTGTGCTGTGATAAGGATAAAACGTGTCTAATTATGAATGGGCTGTGAAAGGGGGGGAAGTGCATGACTCCTTTTGCAGGTTTTCGATTTTTGTGTGATAGGAAGATTCAAGTGTAGGGAATGGGGAAAGGGCATTTCTAATTGGTCCACTTATGGGAGTAGAGTTGAGTTGAGATGTGAGAGTCTGAGCTGGGAAGTGACGATGAGTTCTGGTGAAAGTGGAAAGTGTGAGCATGTTTTAGGCAGGCGATGATATATTGGTAAGCCTATTATGAATTTAAGTAGGAAGGAGGATTCTTGAGGGAGAAAGTTAAGAGAAAGGAAGGGAAAAGGGAATCTACGCAAGACATGTCTACTTATGTATGTCATTGTGTTTTGAGGTAACAAGGCAAGAGTAAAACTTTTGTCAGTCTGAACTGATGTGAGACTTTGCTCAAGTAAAGTGGTTTGGTTTGCTTGCGGAACACTTCGCCAGAGACTTTCACTCTCTATATTATTACATTAGTTAGCAATATCACATTATTATATAATATGGTTGAGGAAGTTTCCTATAATAATAAAATTTTTCTCCATCCCTCCATGCCTCTCTTTCTCTAGTACCTTTAGGTACTTATTAAAAAAAGGAGCTAGAGAGGAAAGTACTACAGATGGGGCAGACAAGCAACAACCTTTTCCCTATAAATATAACATAACGTCATGCATGCAATTCTAACTTGGTTTGAAATTTCTATCTCACCTACATATCTGTACAGGCTCCAAAGTTGAAGTGAATGTGATATGGTAAGAAGATAAGTACGCCTTGTTTGCCTCGCTCTCTGCCTCCATCATCCGTGCCCCGTTTCATATCATATACCTATCTAATGTTATAGTAATGCACATTATTGTAGTCGAGACCTGTGTGTGTACTACTATAACATAATAATAGAAGTTATAATGAATGAGCGTGTGTGTGATGTGAGCCATGAGCGACTTGATGATAGAAACGAAGAGAAAGAAGTCCTAGACGACTCACACTATTTCAGTTCAGTCCGAGCGAAGGAAGGAAAAGAGAAAATACAGAGCCGTATATCAATATGATTAATGGGACGGAGCCAGAGAATAGTGCCATATGACGCAGTTTTCTCTTCACTTGCAAAAATCCTAGTGCCTTGTCATCATGCATTATATCATATTATTGTGTATTACTGAAGAATATCTTTTCTCTCTCGTCTACTATGTACCTATCCCTCTTAATAGTACTCACATGTTCATCCTACTTTACTAGGTGTCTATCTTTCTAACACTTTTACCTGATTTAACTTGGCCCACAAACATCTATAAAATACAATGCAAACTGAATGTGGAATGCATAAATAACACCATAGCTATAATATGTACCTACTCAACTTATCTAGCACAATATTTCCCATCACTTACTACTCAACAATATCTCTAGCATACTAGTAAATATAGCAAGTTATTATCTTTTCCAACTTGACTATACCTATAGTATACTACAATTGTGATGATATGACATTTAAGGCAAGGCTGCAAACGCTTTTGAATACTGCTAATAGTATAATTCTCATTGTACCGACGAGTATCTATCTACATACTCTACTTTTATGCTATGCCTATATAAATATGTAGCTCTTCTGATAACAATAATAATGCCAATGCAGAAAGAAAGATAGAAACGAGCCAAAATTCTCATAATCTACATCCCTCCTAGTCAAACTTTGTAATATATAGGACAACAGAAAAGAACAGAGCAAAACACGCTGGGGAAAAACTCCATCTTTACTACGTACATACTACATACAAGAGCTACGTCGCAACACAATTGCACTTAAAACTACATATTGAAATGCGCCTGTTTTCTACTTACTTATTATGCAGCAATGCAAGAAATGGGAGTAATTACAAATTATGGCAATATTTGTGCTAAATTGCTAAATTGTATCATACAGAATAATGTCCTGGTACAAGGTACAAATGTTATTTCAAATTTGGTACACAAACACAATCTATTACTATTTTAGGAAATTTAATTAAAATATTTCAAATTTTACCGATTGGAACTCAAATTAATGAAAAGCAATTTTATTGTGAATAGCTATGTCAATGCTATCGTTGAATTGTTGATGGTATAGGATTGTACTCCACTAACTGTACCAAGTGTTAGCATTGACCATCGGCGTTTTTGACAAAGTATATGTTCGTACTAACATGACAAACAAATAAAAATGCGTGTAGCATTTATTGCGAAAAGATGAATGGAAGAATTGCGTACAGTACAGTGCAAACATTTGTGTGTGTCTTTGTGCTGTTGATGTGTACATTATTTTTGAATAGAATGTTTACTGTTATGATTAGCTATATTTGTGAAACACGTGTATAAGCATTAATTTACGTGCCAGTGTAAGTTAATATGTGTTTATATTTGTAAAGTTATAAAGGAAGAGCCGTGTAGAGGCGACAACGGATTTCTTCGTACTGCATTGCAACACTATAAGCTTATATAATAGTATGAAAATTGAATGGGAGTCTTTTATCTGCACTAAAGCATAGGACTACTATTCATTCTGGTAGTGTTATGATTGTAATTGAAAGTGAAATAGAAAGGAAAGAGAGAAAGCAGAATTCAAGTTACTATTATCTTAGAGAGAAAGGGTAGCAGCTGCAAGGTTTCCGCTAAAGTTGCCAAAATTATGTTTGAGACGAAGAAATTATAATGCTCGCACTCATTATGTAAGACAGACATGTGTACCTATATTGGCACAAGCCACGTTGCCAATCTGAAAAGAGATTCCTCGCCTCGCCTTTCTGCAGTAGGCGTAAATGCAATTATTTATGCTATACTTATTTACTATGATACTTAAGACATCTACAGGATGTGATAAGGTCCGCATTAAAATTTCTATAATTTATAGAAAATTATGAGTTAGCTCAGCTTTTATATATTTCTATGAAGTCTCATGGCCTGTATATTTAGGGAAATTATTGTTTCTCAGGTTTGATGAAGAGTGACACAGTGGCTGGCTGTTGCAACATCATAAAATATGACATTCAATACACGAACATTAAGGTCTGCATGTCCTGGGAACTCAGTCAACTCAAATGAACTAAACTCTACGTTCAATCAAATAGTAGGATAAGAGAAAGCGTCCTGTAGAGAAAAGTAAACAAACAATTAGTTCTGTGGTGTAACCTGCCACTCTGTTCTGTTCCGGCTGAATTTAATCGAACTCTGCCACGCTTCGTCCCACCTTGCTCCTCTTCTTTTCCCTTCTCCTCGATAACATTGTGCTTGGAGAAAAGCTTATAATTTCTCCACTCCTCCACTTGTAATAATCTAAAGGAAAAGTAAACTCAACTGAACTACCTACCTACACAAATACATAATTGTACTTAAGAGTTGAATTAATTTACTATGCATGGGCGTTTATTGAAACTTTGAATCCCTTCATTCGACCATTGATTATTTATCGCGTGTCTAACGCCAAGTTTCTCTATTCTCTACACATCCTTGCTTAAAACTTACGTGATGTATGTATTTTTCAAAGTTTGCTATCTGTCTGTCGGTAAATGTCTAGATATTTCGCACCTGCTCTGCCCAACACTACTTTGTAATAAATAACTACTTAAAAATCTTATTTACACACTTAAATATACGTTAGTACTTTTTTGTAATCTACAATATCTTGAACTAAAAGTAAAGTGTCTACAAAAACTGTCTGGCACACTTGATGATAAATTGAATACGTTCCATGCAATAGTTCTGAAGAAAATGTTGAAACAGTTATTGATATATTCATTAGCATTTTAGTAGTCTTGAAGTGAACGCACTTTGACAGTAGTAAGAAAATATCAATAATTGATAGCGAAAAGACAATTTTTTTAAAGTAAAAAATCCTCGAGTGGAAATATCGAGGAAAACACCCTCATTATGGCCCTTAAAATAAATTGCCAGTTGATAGCATCTTGGCTAATGCATATTCTTTTCAGTAATCCTTATATGTCTCATCAGTCTGTTGAGCCCATTGTTTCATTAATGGAAAGGATGATGTATAAAAAATGTCTTATTAGTACAGGGCAGATGTATTTTTCGTTTCTATGAAATTAACTATGGGATTAAAAGCAGAAGTTCGTTAGCGCTATTTAGAATACTAGGAAGGAATAAGGGGAAAGGAATAATTCCAGCTTTTATGTAGATGTTTACGTGCATGTAAAAGGGAAGAGAATTCCAAAGCATAAAAAGACGATGATGGTAAAGAAAGATTTGTACACGTATACTTATTGTAATTGATGTGTCGTCCTTTCTGAATGTGTGTTGTTTTGTGTTTTGCCTTTTAGTTTTCTCGTTCTTTTGTGCTTATGTGTGCATAGCTTATGTTTCCTTCAGAGCATACTAGAATATTAGGGGATTGAATAGAATAAATAGGAATAGCTTTGATATTATGGAAGAGTTGAATTTTTGGGAATATATTTAGTATGTACGTATATTTACGTGGAGTGTACTTTAGGTTGCCAAAAGCATTAGTTATAATATTAACGTGTATTAAATGCATTCCCTTATGGCATAGAGTGTACCTTAAAGGGATATCTGTAGAAAGGATAATAAAGGATGCATAGAATACGATAAGCCTTATAAGCTTTGTAGTTTGTAATGTAAGGTAGTACATAGTGTAAGCTCTCTTCTCTTCTGTTGTTTGTGTTCTGTAGTTGTGTTGCGACTGTGAAGTCGAGTCTTCATTTATTACTTTGTCATCGAGTTTCCTGGCCTAAGCTCAGAGATTTCACAAAAACGTTCTTTCTCCTCTATAGTTCATAGTTTGTGCCGGTGACTACACTATTAGTGCTAGTTTGAACTCGTCGAGTCGAGGAGAATAACGCGTTAGTTCTTCCTCCTGTTTGTCTTTAGTTTAGAACGAGGTTCACTTCAGTTAGCTCATGCAGACATACAACTTCAGCTCACTATTTTCATTCCACACACTCTCTCAACTCTACTTTTCTATAGGTAAGACAGGATATTATGAATGTACTTACGCTCTACATTCAATCTTCGGGGAAACCATTAAGCCTGTAGTAACCAAATCATAATTTTTTGTTTTGTTTGACTTTTCCGAGAAGTTGCATAGAGAACAATATAAATGTTCCGCCTCAGTGCTCACAAAAACCAATGCCATTTTCTAGAATGGAAATGCTTAGCATGATCTTACAGGGAAAACACTTTAGTTACCTGCTACCCAACCATGTCATGCCACTAAATTTTCATTTTAATAACTCAAGTGTATTGTATGCACGAACACACATACTCTATCCTTTCACCTACTTTCACTATTGTTCTCTACAATAAAAAAGCAAACAGGCAACCAAGCTGTCTACCTTAGCTATAGTACAGTTCCTCTCTTTCTCTCTCCCTCTTTCCCTCTCTCCCGACAATTATTGGATAACTCGCAAAGGACAATTTGATTTTCAACTTTGAAAGAAACTTCTTTTGGCTAATTCAATTTCACTCCCCACCTTTCTTTTTCATGATCCCTGCTCAAAACTTCTATTCTCTTATTGATTTATTCATAAACATTTGTAATGTTTATTACAGTTTTGATGACAGTTAATTTTCTTTGCTTTCGTTGGAAATAAAATTATTCTTATAAATGCAGATCGTTGAGGATGTTGCCTATCTGTCGACCTAAATAATTAGATCAGACTTTTTCTTGGGATTAGGTAGACTGTTACAGTGAAAAATGCTTCTCAGTGTCAGTGTTTTGGAATAGTCATTTTATTTAGATTAAAGCAAGTTATGCAGATATTGATATTTCGAAATAGACAAAATGTAAGAAAGAAATAAAACATTCAAGCTCAATGAATGGTAAATTACAAAAGTTTGGTTTAATGAATGTAGAATGGTGGAATGCGTAGTATTTGCGAATGGGAACGTAAGAGCAACCTCAACACGCTAATAATTTTGGTAATGTACATATGGACATAAGTAAAGGAAGTAGAGAAGGAATTAAGTATCTCTTGTGTGTATTTAAACACTAATAGTAAAGTGGCTGTATTTTAGGTGACTTAACTTAGTGGCTTATGTTTGGGAAGAACTACTAATGGTGGTTGGACGGGGGAGTAGTATAAAGCTGTGTGTGAGCTCTTAGTATTGTTCAGTCGTGCTCATTCTACTGCCAATTAAAAACCCATTTTGGACTAGTATGAGTATGATAAACACTTGGTGGTGGCGGGTTTTCCCTAGGCTTCCTATAGATTATTGCTAACCCGTCGTTAGAATTTGGGCTTTGTTCTTTTGCCGACTCGCAGTCACTCCTAATCGTAACTACTACTATTACACTACAGATATTTGTCCACACGGCAATTAGTGGGCTCTGCCTTTGTGGTTCTGGGCAAATGAGACTTATCTTTGTCGAGTAGTCCTCCTCGTAGTTTGTAGCTACAGTTCCAGACATGTATGTAGTAATTATTCTTTATTCCACACAGCAAACAGATCCTCCCCTTATTTCTCCCGACTCAACTCTCCACACATTTCTCAACTGCTTTAGTACTCAATTCACTCCGACTCTTCTCCTCCTCAATTTATTTAAGCTTATTTTCCAATATTCGACCACATACAAGTACTACATGCTACACATTATACATCTGCCACTAGTAGTAGCTACCATGAAATTCTTCTAATTCCTCTCTCCACTAATAATCATCATCCTAAATTGAAATTTTCGACCATGTGATTTTCAATAAGCTAATGCTATAGAATTAAAGTAATTATTATTTTCATGAAATGCTCCCGTTTAGCTACCCTGTTCTCTCGTCATCACGTGAAACTAATAACTTTTACATGTGAGCACTGTACATAGAAAGAGTTAGCTAAATAAATAAAAAATTGCTTTCTCCTTTCTCACTTCCTTTGTAGTAGTGTAAACAGCATAAGTAAAAATACGTCACTTCCACAGGAAAACATAAAACTGAGTTATCATCTTCTCCTTCCCAGACAAGTTTATATTTTTAATGTACTTTTCTATTACTCCCCTGAAGATTTCCTGTTCTGTCATGTCCTGTTTTGTCTCCTTCCTTCATAATCATAAAGGCTACATAATACATTACTACTCCTACTCTCACTAGTCTCACTACTCTCCACAATAATACCTATGTACAGATCCTTGTCATCAATTGGACTGAGAGGACCTTTAGCAATTCTGTATAACAGATTTAATGGACTGTGGTGCATTTATGTCCAGTCATTTCATTCCATTCCATAGCTTTCCATCCCCTTCCCATTGTGTCATAAGTGTAAAAAAAGCGCCGAGTGCTGTCCAACTGTCCACTATCGTATTTTACGTTGATCACCATCATCCACACATTTCTTTTTCATGTCCTCTCCTTTTTTCTCGACCTATGTACGACAAACATTATTACTAGTACCTAGCCACACATTCGCACTTTTTCCGGTCCTTTTTTTAATACTTTTCCCCTTGATACACAATAAAGCTAAACACGCACACAGATATTTGTGTACTTTATCCAGAACAAGACTTTTTTAACGAAAATGTGTTATCTTTGAGCTAATAGTTTTTTATCAATTTTTTGAATGCGCATTTCGATACAAATGATTTTGTATTGTCGGTAACAGTGTTAGCCTAGAATTATGCTATCAGATTTGGGTTTCTTCCAAGAGTTTTTGAAGGGTGCATTGGATGTGATGAGTTATATGCCAATGGTAAAAGCAATAAGTTAGTAAATGGAAGGTGAAGGGGAAAAGAAATTAGATGAGAGCTTTTGTCATTCCTTTCGTCGTGAATTAGAGTGACTAAGTAATGTAATGTAATACAAAGCAAGCGGGTGCCATTATTATGCTATGGCAGGGAAGTGAAGTTAGGTGCAAGTTTAGTTGAGTTGGCAGACTTACTTGGTAAGTAGGGTACTTGCCTTATTGCATTGGCAGCAATTAATCGTCCCAATACAATAAGACACGAGAAATAAGAGAAAAAAGAATGAGAGCTTTAATTCACTTGTGTTATATCTGGGCGATTAGCCTTATGTGTCTTTCTTTTCCTCACTACACGTGCGTTTTTCCTCCTCCTCGTCGTCCTCGCCACTTCAGTTCCTTCAGCTCACTTCGCTTTTCACTATCCCATTATTTTTGTGCTCAAGTCGACGGGAATTTGTGGGAGACCATAACTCTTTCAATAATGCCTTGTCCCCGACATAATAGTTCTAGGTGTCGTTAGACAGTTTACATAGTATTAATGGTAAATAGCTAAAACACGTTTCTTCGGCATATCTACGTATGTTAGTCACTAGTCACCCAGGTATGTACTTTCATATTGAAACGACCATATATTTTCCATCGCAAAATATACGTGTCGACAAATGTTTTCCATTTACCTCCTAAAACAATCGTTTGAAATAACCATGTTCAAGTGGCTTCCCTACATTTATGTGATGTAAAGATGTTGAAAATAATATATCTAAAAATTCGACAGTGCTTACATGTACAGATGTTTCGTGTCAATGCAAAAGTTGTACAGAAATGCTTTCTACAGGATATTCCGTTTGGTATCAACAATTTAGCTCAAAATAAGGGAAAAAGTTAAAGAATCCCGTAATCATGTCAAATCTGCTCCAATAAAACAAATGAACTCTTCTTATGTTGGTAATTTAATTCAAAATGAAGGATTTTATTGGTCTAGTGAGTATGCTATCTCTTATATTTGCTTGAAATCGGCTTCCTATTTCCATAACTTTACGTTCTAGAGAAAGTTGAGTGGAAAAGTGTGGCGACTATTTCTTTACAGTCTCTGTGTATATTACCGTGCTTGCGCCTTTTCCTCTTACTTTGCTTTTGTTCGTGGTGAGCATCAATTGGCCATTTGTGTCAAATTCAGGTTAGCTTAGTTATCTACTTGAGAAGAATTATCAGAATCTTTTTATTTGCTGGACTCAATTGTATACAAAATTAGCAAGTCATATCATGGCTTACATTACTACCGCGGTAAGGCAAGGCACGGTATGTCTCTAAAAGCATCTGCCATTTTCTTTCCCTTGCAACAAAATTATTTTGTACATTTGCCTTATTTCAATCTCTGTTTAATAAATACTACTGGCTGATATTATTATACTAGAATTTTACCGTTTTCCATCAATTTGTGATGTGTAAATTAATTTTCGTCCTTTTTTGCATACTTTCATCTAAAGTTTTGTAGTGCACATCCTTATGATATCACAGGGTATCTTTTTATGCATATGCGCTAAAATAAAGTACTCCTATATCGTTTAGGAGTAAGATACAACTATACAACGACGGTTATGTGTATACTAGTGCAGTTTGTATCTAGAAATTCTAGTCGCAGTTGAGTTGTTCACTGAACACTCCAGTAATTTATGTTTTATAACTATTAATAGAGCAAAAGAGTCGTAAAAGCCATTTACATGCTATCCTGGTAGGTATATATGTTGTGTAACATACGGATGCTAGTGGCTGTTTAGTACCACATCCTGTCTCCAATTTGCAAACTTTGGCAATATGAAATAGGCAAGGATGTATTTGGAAAGTGGTAACAGAATGCATTTTGATTGTGGAGTTTATTAAAAGAGAGAACATTTCCTGCACATTTATTCTAACGCAAAGTCATCGTTTAACAAGGGAAATTGCCCGTTTATTGCTATGAAAGTTGAAACAATCTGTTATTTTAAGTTTAGCGTCTTATCGTACTTTGCAGTCTAATATCCGTAGAAGTTGAAACAAGTATACACATAATGTATACAGAGTGGCTATATATAATGGGATAGCCATTCCATATGTTCTGTTTACTTTGGACTGTGACAAATGTTGGCTGTAAAACAAGTTAAGGTATTTTTATTCTAAGAATTCTTTTATGATACAGTAAGGGTGAATTGTATTTTAATTTTGACGTAATCAAGAAAGCCACATGCTTGAGATGCGTTTAAATAGTTCAAGTTAATTCCGAGAGCACAAAGGAGATCAAACCAGAAGAAGAGAGTTAAATAGCAGAAGCCAAAGGTGGAAGACTTGAAGAAGGTTGGAAATAATCCAAAAGTAAAAAAGAAAAATGTATGCGTAGAGCTTGCAGACTCTCCTCTCTTTTGCTTTTTAGTCATTTGAATTGAAGTTAGACTGCTAATATAGTTACGCATTGAAAGTGCACTTATTTTTATAGCTCCAACTTGTCGAGTAGGTGAATGAATTGAGAAAAAGAAAACAAGAGGGAGAAGAAGATGGGCTGTGCAGTGTGAGTCCACAGAGTAAACTCAAGTGTCCCAACTTGACCTGAATTCCCTTTGAGACATTGGGGCAGAAAAGAGGAGAGAAAACGACGAACAAAAGAAAAGAGGAAAAGTATTTTTCTGAATCTTGTAACACTCATGTCACTGTGTGCAAAAAATAGTAGCTCTCCTTCTTTCTATGAGCTATGGACATATAGAATGCTAGTAGGCAAAGAACAACTCTTTGTCTTTCTCAATTCCTGAAACACTACAGAGAGCAAGAGGATTTCAACTGACTTTATAGCTTCTACTCCGTTCCCTCCTCTTGCTTATTCCTACTTCACATTATTTTCTCTATATTCACTCAGCTCAACTCAACATTTGCTATTTGCTCTTGACTGGAGTTTCAATTCAACCATTTCTGTCTCTTCTTTCATTTTCTCTGTGGAGCTCCGCTTGAGTTTTACTGGATTGGACATTTTATCTCAAAATACTCACAACTTTCACTACAAATGTACACAGTAAGTTCTTCTTACTATGGAAAACGTAACTTTTCAAAAGTTCCTATCATGCCCTCCTCCAATATCTTCTAACTGTTACGTAATACCTAAATGCAATCCGCAAATACACCTAGCCATTTATTTATCTATACAGCCATTTCATATTCTAACTTGTAAACTCTGCTGTGCAGTAGACAAATGCAATAGATTTTATCTGCATTACTTTATATTATGTATATTATCATGTCCATCTCCATTGTCACGACTCTTCTATTCACCATTATCAGAAAAAGTCTATGATGTTTCCATACTCCCACACATATGAAATTATGGTTCCTAGTTTTCTAACGGATATCAGGCTCCGTACAAATCATACTATTCATAATTAATAGTTCCAATTCTTTCAATAGAAGAATCTGTCCAGCAAATTCTACCTGTTTCGTGTTTGCCATCTCATAAAACACCAATATTTATTTTTTGCATACCTATTACAGTCTTATTTCAATTTTTAATGTCCTTCGTATTATTTTGTTAATGACTAAATTTATTTAGATAGTATAATATGTAGATGCGCCATCAGCATTATCAAACTGGAAACCATGTTTTAAACTTGAAGCAGTAATTTTGAAATGGTAATTGAAGTCAAGGAGTAATTTAACTGACATACGTACAAGGATTTTCGTTGTGTATGATTGCAGTTAGTAAGGTTGTCTTAACCTATTAAATGTTGGTCAGGTTAGGCCAAAAGAAGTCATGCTACTAACTGTGGTGAATTTTAGTAATGTTCATCCATCATCCACATAAGTTTGTTACTTTTTCGAAGGGAGATTGGCATTCGCCTTCACTTGACACAGTTGGATGTTGGGGATGACAAAATGTTGAGTTAGGTAATGCTATATGTTTCCGATGGATGGAAAGTTGTGGAAAATTGAAGCTTTCTATTGTAGGGGTATCACATGAGAAGGAAGATGCAATTTAAGCTTGGCAATTCAAACTATGTGTGTATCTAGTACACGTAGCGAATATTGAAGCTAACTTTTATCAGCGTGAAAGTAGCAATGATTTGTGAATATTTCTGTCTACACACATTTGTGGTATGGCTGACACCCTATTGGTAGTTTGTGAACGACTTCCTTCCATCCAGTTACCTGCTCACTCAAAACGGCCTCTTCTATATTAGAGAAGTGGAGAACTCTAACGATTTATAGTTATTCCGTGCAGTTGTGAAAGAATTTCCTCTCAGTATTGTATCTTCTGATTCAGTTGAAAAGTTTCACTTTTTCTTTCCTAACTAGATGAAATACATTGTTGGCTCTTCTTTTTCTCGTACAACTTCAGGCATACGAATGTACGAGTCAAAAATCTATATAATTTTGACAAATTTACTAAAGATTGAATTGCAGGAAAGGCAATTTGTGAAATTGCATTGTTAGGATGCAAAATCTGACAAATGGCAGAAATTCTTTCCGCTCAGCTCAGTGCATTGTGCAATAAGTTTTACCAGATCCTTTCACAGAAAATAGAAATCCACTGCACAAATAAATTATAACTTTCTTCTTCCAGCTTAATGAATACTACGAGAAGAGTGGGGAAAGGAATGCGTTGCGAATGAAAAATTAGCACAAGTCTCGCTTCAAATCACACTTATAATTAGCTTCACATACTACTAGTGAAAAATTTTTTGCTCTAACTTCTAACAGTGCTTACTTCAATAATGTTGCGCACAAAAATTTTCACGAGCTTTTGCGTTAGTTTTTTCCATTCAACGAATCTCGGTACTCGTAATTTCATTACCTACTTGGATTTTTTTGCTTTAAGTGCTTTGGTGTAACTGTATGAATTTTGGATTCAGCTTTGTCAAAGTTAAGTAGAAATCTATTCACGTGGTCGTAATTATTTTCAGAAAGAAGTGACAGTATAGACTCCTTGTTTATTGTTCGCTTGAGAGTAATCTAGTTCAACGAAAGTAGCCTATACATTTCGTATGTTTCACACAGGTTGGCAGAACATTGTTGTAATTATCATTATATGCTACGACTACTGTTTGTTTACATTTTTGCTTTGTGTCTCTTTTGTTTCTACCTGCATCTTTTATCTGTTCTACTTATTCCACGCTAATAACTTAAATGGGTAATAATGTGGAAGGAGATGAATAAATTTGCATTTGTTTATATGCAAAGTAAATTATGTGTAGATCCGTTCTATATGCCTATAGAGCAGTTGCAGTTGCTGTGAAATGTTAAAAGATACTATTTGTGTGTTGTTAATGATAATCATTGAGGAAATGGTGTACGTTTAAGTATGACTGAATGAAAAAAGAGATATTTTAATAGAATAGAGTCGACTTAAAGAATCAAGGGGCTGTACAAACATGTCTGTCAACTGTTTAGCCAATTCACCTCACATTTAATAGGTTTCGTAGAAGAGGATAAGGAACTTGGCCAAGAAACACAGACTTGTATTCACTGTATCATTTAGTGCGGTTTGACATTAATCTGTGCGTAAATACAATTTCGTGGCATGAAAAACTGGAATCTTTGCCAATTTTTCTGCACAGTTGTGCGTATGTATACACAGTGCGTGGAAAAACATGATAGCAGACAAGTTGGCAGTTGGCACGCTGTAGAGACGAAATATTTCCAACATCTTATCATCGAATGACAAATTTCCTTAACGTGTCGGAAGAGAAATTAAACTCTTGCTAGCTGTCTGTTTAATTTTAAATAATCTAATGATTTAGTAAACAGAGTTCTCTTCCCGTCCCCCCACTGGTGTAGTCTTGGGAGTCTCCGTTTTCCTACTGGAGAACTACAATCTGACAAAGTAGAGCGTAATACAATTACATCGTGTGCTTTGTACTAAGAATTATTTATCGACTATAGTCCTTTCTAAGTTTATTTCACTTACACTTGTATACAATATTGAGTACCTACTTCATCTTAAAATAAATATTGTAGCTACTTATTACAAATGTTTTTCCCTTGAGTTCTCCCAACCCACACAACAATCTATTTCCAGTTTCCAACTTTTTTCAATCTGTCAAAGCATAATTCTAACGTGAGTAATAGTATCATATACCGTTCATATTACAATGCGTGGGAGTTTGGTTACTTTGTAGCGTTATATACAGTTGGATGATTCCAAATATAAAACTGTGACAATCTAGTCATGTGCCGATCTAAATGTCAGTAAGAAATCTCATCTAAAGCCGTTTTCTAGGTTTATCTTTCTTAACTTCCTTTCCCTCGTCATCATCAGTAACTAAAGGTGGGCATTGAACGCTCTCGCCTGTGAGAAACTTTCAAGGTTTGATGTTAGCTCGAGGAGAATGGCAGTTTATGTATGTAGAAGGAGCAAGGTGTAGAATTTATGGATCTTTTGTTACGTTCTCAAATCCTAAATATATCTCTATGATCTGAATACATCGCTACGTCTATTTTGTAGTTGGGCAATTTAATATGTAGAAAATGATAAGCAAACTAGTACTATATATGTAGTAGCTAGATGATGTAACTTGTAGTATTACTTATGACAATGAGTTACGAAGTGTCTAGACTCTTTGAAGGAGAATTCTATTTTTAGCTTGATTCTGAAACGCTATTCAACAGGAATATGCTACAGGATAGCTATATCTTTTTGTTGTCTGTTGTGATGTGAATGTTAAGATGGGAGTCGGAGTGTTGGAGAGTTCCTATATTTAAAATCCAAAGGAGTTAGCTCCACTTGTGTTAATAATAGTTCGTTATTCTCCAGTGAGAATGTAAAAAAGCAATATTCCCTCTGCACTAAACTTACACAGTGAACTGTGAGGAAAAATAGATCTAAGCAATCTAACGTTCCCGGACAGTTTGAGCCTACCTGGATTCGATTTCCTATCAAATATGAAATTTAGACATTTCAAGGACTTGGCGAAAATGCGGATTCATAGAAAATCTTGCGTCAACTTTACTTGCTAAACTTCCCATCCAAATAGTACATCTGCGTACTTTAACAGCTATAACATTTTTACTTCTACAATCAATGCACTCTGTCGATCCCTTATCCCACGTATCGAATATTGAAGTTCATGCGTAGCAGGAAGTTTACTTAGTTGCAAGAGTTTAAAAGAAGCTACCTTATGCATAGTCTGAGTCTGTTCCTCCTGAGAATTTTTGACTGGTTGCTTGTTGTGGTAAAAAAGGGTGAAATATAAGTAAGTAGATGCATTCCAAAAGAAATTGCATATTCCAACTTGGGAATGGAATGAAAGGAAGGAGAATATGCTGTAAAGACTCTTCCTTCGCAACTAAACTAACAGCATAAATGGATAGCTACCTAACATCGCTACACAACTTACTAAATCTACATAGAAAGTTACGTAGATATCTACATTATTGCTTCCTTGCGCTTTCAATCTAATTCAACATCGGCTCTCCTCTACCTATTTTCCTCTCTGAGCTGCTCAGGGTGCCTATTTGGCTACTTTATATTACCTTCCTACACACTCTTCGGAATATTTCAATTTTGTGCAAGGATATCCTTCAGGTATATCCACCCGTGAAATCCTATTTTGCTCCTTGCACCTTAGGTGTGCCTGGCACACGTCCTGACTCAAGTATATAACCAATCAATTTTACTGATCTAATCCTTTCTAACTTCAACTGAGAGCAATTGGATTTCATTGGAATTTTCGTTACTTAGAATTCATATTCCAAAGGCAGGAAAAAATGATACTAAAGAAATAATCTCGAACATCATTGCAACTACTGCTATTTTTGTGAAAAACAAATTCACTTGTGCTATTGATTGTAGTTGTAATTATAATTATATGCCTCTTCAATAAATATCCACTTTGGATAATTATTGCTCAATAAGTATCAACGTACATAGATAGCCCACTCACCCTACAATGTTGTAATAATTGAATAATAATTTAGACAATGAAGCAGAAGGGTAATATTGTGCAAAGAAAAATGAACGGTATGCAATGATGTGATGAAAAGATTAAAAGAGGAATAAGCACTTCCCATTTAAGCTCTCAAACGGAAATTGCAATTAGCCACAAAAGGGAAATGAGAAGTGAAGGTCTAAATTAGTTCCCTCTGACTGTCATTTCGTAGATTAGGCATATTATTCTCGTTGATAGTAGCTAATGAAAGAGTGCTGGATGTGCAAAGGAAAATATACATATGCTGATGAAAGATGTAGAATAAGTTTTGCCATCTCGTTTCATGTGTGTTTTCGTAGAAAATAAAGTAAGGGAAGGATAGGATGAAGGAAGGAGTGGAGGAGTAATGGAAATATTATTGTAAAGTGGCTGTGACTGTTGTGTGAGGATCATGGAGAGGCTTAAAGGGTTGAAGGTGATTATTTGGGACAAGGTAGATCTTGAGTGTATCTATCTACTATGCATCTGTATAGTTGGGGTATTAAAGTAGTTTAATATAATCAAATCACCTATTCCCTAAATTCCCTATCCCCTATATAAGCAATATATAAATGCCTAAAATCGTCTATTAACCATATAGCTACGCACTTTGAGAATCTACTGTATCCTTCTAGATACTCCAGTGTGAAAGTGAGTAATTTAATGGTGTGAGTTGGATGGAGTATGTCAGGGAGAGGGAAGTTGATGAGTAAAAGTAGGGAGAGAGAGAGAGAGATCGGGTTGGGTTGTATTCCTAAGACTAATGTAAATATTATTTTTGGTTGGATGAATTGCAGGACTCTGGATGGTGCCAAATGGCTGAGACTACAGAACGCAGTAGTAGCGGCAGCAACAGCCTCTTAAGCTCCTCTATTAATTGCTGTAGCCTAACAAGTATATCTAGAAGAAATGGAAGAAATGTAAGACTTAATCGAAGTGCAACTGTACTATGGAATAAAAGACTGTGTCCCTCATGGCTCCTTTGGTGGCTAATGCTTCTTTGGGCTCCTCGGCTCTCCACAGCTACTCATGTTCCCCAACAACAATTTCGACGCACTCCCGACAATCAGACTGCCACTTTGGGGGACACCGTCACTCTCGCTTGCAGTGTCATCAATAAAGCAGGCACTCTTCAATGGACGAGAGACGGGTTCGGAATGGGAGTGGATCGAAGTCTCGTCGGCTATGATAGATACAGAATGATCGGAAGTGAAGAAGAAGGTAAAATATGATGACAGTCCTAAAGAGAAATTGAAACGCTTTTCTATTTTAAGCAAATTGATTAACAGGCAATGACATTTTAATGATCTAGGTGACTACACATTGGTAATAGACCATGTGACACTCGAAGACGACGCAATTTTCCAGTGCCAAGTGGGTCCTGCTGATGGAACCAGGGAATTACGATCAGCAAATGCCAAATTGACTGTGGAGGTACCAACTAGACCTCCAGAAATTGTTCAGGGTGATCTTCTTCAGACGACTGAAGATCGTGAGATACAACTCGAATGCATTTCGCGAGGAGGAAAACCAGCTGCAGAGGTAAGAACCCTTTTTTTTCTTTATTTTTAAACCAAAACACTAAGAATATTTACAGATTTTCTCCAATTGAACAATTGACAACAATTACGCATCTCTAGTTTCTTAAATGGACAAAATAATATTTGAATGTAAGTAATAAGCCGGAAAAGACGCGACTCGCTATAGTTAGTATCTAATTTAAATTGGTGTCTCTAGACTTCGTGAAAACAATATTTGAGAAAGTTTAATGGAGAAAGTAGTATCTGGAGATGGGGAGAAAGAAAGGAGGTTAAGAGATAAGGTAAATATAAGTTAGGGATTCCATTGGTGAGAGCAGGTAGACAAAGACATCGCTACTCATAACAAATGGAGAAAGTTCATACATAACAGGAGAGAGTAACAATATGTAGTCCTAAGTTTATGTACATTTTCTAAGGGACAGTGGAAAGGAAGAGCTCTACGAGGAATTCTTAAGAAGATAAAGGATAAGGCTTAGATGATGGTAACGACTACGTTATCGCCTACTATGATAATAATCACATGTAATAATCATGCCATGATAATCCAGAGTGAACATTAGGTTATTCATGAGAGAACACAAATGCTGACATGAGATAAGGATAAGGGAAGTCAAAGAAACTGAGTAAAGCGAGCAATTCACTAGAGTTAGCTAACTTCTGTCCTAAAGTTTAGCCAATGACTCTCTGTGTGACTGTGCATTTTCCTAGTTTCTAAACTTGGCTAGAATAATAGTAAGCAATGCTACGGATGATATACATATTATGATCCTGTTCTTAAATTGCAACATATTACCTATGTATTATGTATACTTGCACTATATATAGTCAGAAGGTAGACGTAGAACCACAATATATAGACAATATACACTTCTACATTATAATTTTAGTATAATAATAACAATTGACTATAAAGGGTTAACAGTCGAGCTAGGACATGTTGTCTTCGTCATGTCATTTAATATTGTTAACTCTTGTTGTTGCAAGTTGCATGAAAAGGCTGTGTATGTACTTAAGGTATGTGTAGCTAGGACTAGGACGCCAGAGAGTGGCATAAAAGCCTTCTTGACAGCCAAATATAATTATCGTAGCTTGGGCCAAAGTCCTGGGACGTGAAACACCAAGTTTTACTAAGAAGAAGAGGATGACGATAATAATATCAAGAAAATATGCAAGAAGCACATAATTACATGACGGCATGTCACATTACATTAGCAATACTACAGTCCTAATGCCTCCGTTTCAAGTTAGACAAACAAAGTCTAGTAGTCAGTTAAACTGTATGAGTGAGTCACTTGACTGTGTATAGCCCCTCAGCTACTACTAATTCCGACAAATCCAAATAACATTATGCAGAAAGTGAGAAGTGCTGAATTTTAGGGACTTAGCTACATAAAACAAAACTAGATTCTCTTTAATTATCTCATCTGTTTTGTTTGAATGCTAAATAAGAGTTAACAGGGAGTATGCAAATGTAATAAATACGTTTCACTATACTATGAATTCGAGCTAAGACAAGAATGTGGGCTTATTCAATTCAACTCAATGTATGTAAACTGAAAACCAACAATCGGCTTCTCTGTTTTGTTTCACCCATGCTCTTTCTACTGCTTTCATTTCACTTCTTCACAGTTGTGGTGGCAAACATAGGCCAGACGAGTGAATATTTATTGTCATTCTTGAATTCCACGATCCATTACTAAGGGCCATTATAGGACTACTGAATTTCAATAGACTTTTAATAACGATCTGCATAAATTCAATGTAAACACTCTATAAAAGTTAGTGTGATGTGTGGAAGGGAAAACTAACAAAGGTTTTACATCAAACGTAGGAAAATCGTTGTAGATTGAGTGCTAGAACGAATTTTTATGAGGGAATATAAATAATCCCATAGGATATTATTAATCCTGTTATAATTCAGCTGTTAGAAAAGAAAGAGTAAATTAAAATAGAGCAAAGTGAATTTAGAATTTAGTATTCTGTACTAATGAAAGTATAAAGTAGGGGTGAGCACAGTTATTTTATTATATGTATCATGAGTTCTATTTTGTCGTCGTGTGATTTGGACCATTTCCAAAGTGGACAGAATGCTCAGAAAGAAAACATTTTGAGTTGCCTTATAAATAAAGGGCGTCATTTGCATTTTCTTGAAGCCGAACTAACGCCGATTCAATTACACAGGAATCTATTGCGTGGAATTTTCTTTCTTGTTTAAAAAGGCACACACTCACACACAGTAGAGAGAGAGAGGGTTAATCGTAAGACAGATAGCTGCTAGTTGGAGGAATGTATGGAGGAACATAAGGTAAGGTATGCAAGAAAAATTCACACGCAAATAAAATGCGTGTAAAGCAGGATGTTGGAAGAAATCCCTATAATATATCTCCTCGTCTCATTCCTATCTCTCTACGCATTTTTCAATGCGTTTCTGTTTTATATCAACTGAGGATTAGGCACTAGCTGCCTATGTGCCACACTTATATAAATCTTATCTTTACTACTAGAGCATCAACATAACATGACATGACGTGACATTACTAAACATAAGAATCGTTATGGTTAGGAGATGAGCTTGATAATAATTAACGTGCTTCATAAAAACAAGACTACAGCGTCTCATCATCATGTCGTTTAAACTCTCGTGCTTTTTGACTCTGTACACACTACACACACGAAATGAGGAAGGAATACAAATCAGGATGCGGGGGGATTTATTTCAGAACTGCTCTGGAACGATACTATTCATGTCTATTCACTTCAGAGGCTTTTAGATTCTAGATAATAGTAAGTGTTTGTCTACTCTCGAATAATGTAGCCGAGTTGTTTACACAATAAACATAAGGAAATATGAGATTACTAGTTAGTGAATAGCACAGAATAATAATAAACTCGTATCAATTGACAAATATATTATATATTTAGTATGTTCATATATTTAGTATTCGTAATATAGAGATGTGTAGGAGGAGGGAATCCACGTAACTGTAGCTGTAGCTATTGTTTTGTTTTTGTTTCTCCATGTTCAACAGCCCAATTCCAATTGTCTAATAAATACAGGGAATTTAAACTGAAGCACTATGAAGATAACTGTGAGGCAAACTAACAAAGACATTCCAATTACATTGATCTAGTGCTTTTGACTTGATTTGACTTCACTACTGTAATTTAAATGTTTATTTGTGAATTAGTGAAACAATGGAAATTAAATCCCCTATAACAATAACTTAACTTTAACTGTAGCGATAAAAGTTGAATGAGAGAATGAATGGATAGAGCATCCGCGAGTTATTCTATTACCATATTTATAAACCTTTTAACCCAGTCACGAGCTGAAAGATAAATTATTATGTCTTCTTCCCTTAGCAAGAGCCAACTAACTCTGATTGGAAGAGAAACATTCAAAATAGTACAGGAAAGAAAAACTTTAAATTAGATATTCGTTTCCGAAAGTTAAATTGCTTTCCTGCTTCTATTGTGTATATTTTCGACATGGTATATATTTCCTATAGATAAATTGCCGTAGTAGGGAAGAAACTATTATTATTATAGATGCAGAAAAGACAGTCCTACCTACTACATGTAGCTCCAGAGTAAGTTGAGTTGAAAGAGTTGAAATTGAGCTCAATAAAATTCACCGGTAGAACCGAATGGGAGGGTTTCAAATTCAAATTGTGTAAATCCGCTCCTAATGTGTCTTTCTCCTCCATAAATAGTGCACATGACAAAGAGGGATTTGGAAAACACATTAGGACATAAAAAGATTCTATAGCTACAGTCGTGTGTGTGTTAGTGTATGGACGGGTTTGGGTTGGAAGTTGGGAGAAAAGAGTGAAGCTGTGGAGACGGATGGCAATAGGAAATCACTGAAAGAGCAAGCGACAGACTAGTGCACAGTAGAGAAAAGCGGAGCTAACCAACAAAAGTAAAGTGACTCGTCTTTTATTAGAATAGCTGAAAAGGGGGAATTGACTGATAGTTTTACTCAAACTTCTATATGTTGCTAACTAAATGCATTTTAGTGCAACGTAACGGTTTTAGCACGACTCTCTATTTATCTATTATTATGAGTACAGCTAAGCAATTCAAGAACCTTCTTATACTTATGTCTCTACTCTCACTTTCCATAAGGCACCAAAAGTACCCACCACCAGTATAGTACACGTAAACTGGAAGTCATAATTCAAGAATGAGTGGTTGATCCTAAATAAAGAGAATTTACATAGCTAAAAGGAAAACGGTGACATTAATAGTAAAATGTTCCCGCATTTACTTCCCTCAAAACTTTTATACAATAATATACACATCTATACATATTTATTACACACAACCAAATGAAGGGAGGAGAGTAGTGAACAAAAGGGGTTAGCAACTTTTATTTAGGTAGTTTTATTTACTTACTATGCTATAAAAATATATATCTCATCACAAAAATGACATCTTTTGTTTTTACATACAAAAATATTTTTATTGCGAAATAATCATAGGTTGGTTAGGTAAAGGTTTCTACAGCCTGTATTTTAAAAGTTACTTTTAAATACTTTTGCATGTATTATGTATTGTATTTACTACGGAAGCTTTATATTTGAAAATTAGATAGGAAAAATGGTTAAGTAATGTGATTTGAGCCGGGAAGAGCGTAAGAAGTTATCTGTGTTGTGTGATGTGGCAGTGTAAAAAAAACAGGATTTGGAATCGGAGAAAATATTTGAGTTAAGCTAAGCTGGTTGAGTTGTGTGCGGAGGAAGCTGAAGATGTAGTTGAAGAAGAAGAGGTAGCTATAGTTTGAGAAGAAGAGGAATAGGATGAATGGATTTGCATGAGTTTGTGCGTAGATAATGGAAGGACGGGAAATGTATGTGGGGTCTTCTTGGTCTTGGACATGAAGTCTCTCGAGAAATATATCAGGACTTGGAGACGTTCAATAGACATTTTATGGCAGTGTAGAGTGCAATAAAGGATTTCGGTCGTTGAGTCGAGTGAGTCTATAGTCTATAGTGCAACTTACCTCTCCTCTCTCCTCTTGTACATTCAATGCTCAAATGCGACACATACCTACGCGTCTTGCATAGCTTGTTACTGCGAGAACTATGTTTAGTATCTATTATAATAGTTAGGGGTAGGTTGGTATGCATTATTACAACTATTAAATTTTCATATTAGCTATATATAGTTATAAGAGTCATGGATGATATGGTCATTTTTTATCATATATACTAATACGTAATTCCTGGTTAGAATAGCGGTGTAATCTAATGGTTTGATATGACAGGGAAGTATTGTCATCTGTGTACTTGTGTATTTGCAAACCGTATGTTCATGTACAGGATTCAATGATGGCATGACACGAGTAAAGACTCTTGTCGTGCTCTACGCAACCAGGCGAGTTATATTATTCTATATATTACATAACAGAGAAGTATAGATATATTATGTGTAGCCTACTCGCTCCTTGTCCTTTCATCTTTTTTTCTTCTTTTCTTAGGCTTCGTTTTTTTGTAAATCCTCAACCAAGTCTTGTCATTTT
This sequence comes from Tomocerus nigrus, assembly GCA_019776505.1. Lineage (NCBI taxonomy): Eukaryota > Metazoa > Arthropoda > Collembola > Entomobryomorpha > Tomoceridae > Tomocerus > Tomocerus nigrus. The sequence continues at coordinate 1,135 of JABASI010000005.1, read as the reverse complement.
CGTTTTTGGTGAGGTAGAAGCCCACTACGTGCTTTCCTATATCGGCACATAGTCTCTCGTGACACGCCATTCATATTTCTAGTAGTTGTATATGTGTACAAGAGAAAAAGTCGTATAATACTGTGAGAAGGGTATTTAGGTGTAGCCTTAGCCTTCTGTGTATGTGTATTAGTAGCAGAAAGGAAGAAGAGTAGATAGAATAGGATGCTGTAAGGATGTAGTACTTAACATCAGATGACTCAAATCGCCACGAGCCACTTCCTTCTTACTTGACTATCCTGTTCGTGACACTTTGGAGTTTGTTCCCTTTTCTCGACTTGCTCTTTTCTTCTTATAACCAAAAGAGAAAGCACTTCACAACAAAGTCTCTCTCCCACCAATACAACCAATGCACGGCAGTACTTACTATTATCACCAGATATCTACTTTCTAAACAGCAATGCAACTACAAGGCCAAAACATAGTAGAAAGTCAAACAAGAGGCTTTACGAGGCCTAAGGATCCATACTTTAACTAATAATATTTCTGATTAGTTCTGATTAAGAGACCTGTGACTGAGACCTATGTTTTCATTATCTTATGTAAAGGTTAAGTGGTATCCTTTTCTGGGTGCTATAATTGCTTATCTCATTTACCTTATAATGCAGTACGTACCATATTTATGTGCTACAATTAATTTCATAATAGGAAAAATATATAATTTAACGACCAAGTTAGTTGTACTTACTGATCAGTTTATTTATGTCAATATTGATTAGATCGCAAAAAGTAATACAATGGTGATAATGATAATGATAACAATGTATTTTTAGCAATTGCAAGAGTAAACTTGAGCCTGTACTAGTCTGCAAGTGTGACACACCAATTTTTTCATGATTTTTTGTGTGGAAAATAGAATAATATGCGTTATTTGCGCGCATAGAATGTTTTGCTATGATCAAAATAATGTGATTGTGATTGGTGGTTTTGGTTCAGAATGATTTGCGTATAAGTTAGAAAGTGAAGTTGGTGCAACGGACTGATTTTCTTATTTAATTGTAGAAAATCAGTAATCTTGTAGGACAAGGGGCATAAATGAGTTTCCAGTTGTTTGGGACAATTTAAAGGTTGTTATTTTGGTTGAAGTTAGGAAGTG